>ML105778.1:474187-572709 GCA_003697995.1 Taxidea taxus jeffersonii
ATCGCTATATATTTTCCTCTCAGGACTGCCTTTGCTGTGTCCCACAGATTTTGGACCGTTGTGTTTTCATTATCATTTGTTTCCATGGTTTTTTTCAATTCTTCTTTAATTTCCTGGTTGACCCATTCATTTTTTAGAAGGATGCTGTTGAGCCTCCATGTATTTGTGCTCTTTCCACATTTCCTCTTGTGATTGAGTTCTAGCTTCAGGGCATTGTGGTCTGAAAATATGCAGGGAATGATCCCAATCTTTTGATACCAGTTGAGATCTGATTTATGACCCAGGATGTGATCTATTCTGGAGAATGTTACATGGGCACTAGAGAAGAATGTGTACTCTGTTGATTTGGGATGGAATGTTCTGAATATATCTGTGATGTCCATCTGCTCCAGTGTGTCATTTAAGACCTTTATTTCCTTGTTGATCTTTTGCGTAGATGATCTGTCCATTTCAGTGAGGGGTGTGTTAAAGTCCCCTACTATTATTGTATTCTTGTCAATGTGTTTCTTTGATTTTGTTATTAATTGGTTTATATAGTTGGCTGCTCCCATATTAGGGGCATAGATATTTAAAATCGTTAGATCTTCTTGTTGGACAGACCCTTTGAGTATGATATAGTGTCCTTCCTCATCTCTTATTATAGTCTTTGGCTTAAAATCTAATTGATCTGATATAAGAATTGCCACCCCAGCTTTCTTCTGATGTCCATTAGCATGGTAAATTGTTTTCCACCCCCTCACTTTCAATCTGGAGGTGTCTTCGGGTCTAAAATGAGTTTCTTGTAGGGAGCATAGTGATGGGTTTTGTTTTTTTATCCATTGTGAAACCCTCTGTCTTTTGATTGGGGCATTTAGCCCATTTACGTTCAGGGTAACTATTGAGAGATATGAATTTAGTGCCATTGTATTGCCTGTAAGGTGATTGTTACTGTATATTGTCTCTGTTCCTTTCTGATCTACTACTTTTAGGGTCTGTCTTTGCTTAGAGGACCCCTTTCAATATTTCCTGTAGAGCTGGTTTGGTGTTTACAAATTCTTTCAGTTTTTGTTTTACTTGGAAGCTTTTTATCTCTCCTTCTATTTTCAGTGATAACCTAGCTGGATAAAGTATTCTTGGCTGCATGTTTTTCTCCTTTAGTGCTTTGAATATATCATGCCAGTTCTTTCTGGCCTGCCAGGTCTCTGTGGCTAAGTCTGCTGCCAATCTAATATTTTTACCATTGTATGTTACAGACTTCTTGTCCCGTGCTGCTTTCAGGATTTTCTCTTTGTCGCTAAAACTTGTAAATTTTACTATTAGACGATGGGGTGTGGACCTATTCCTATTGATTTTGAGGGGGATTCTCTGCACCTCCTGGATTTTGATGCTTGTTCCCTTTGCTATATTAGGGAAATTCTCTACAATAATCCTCTCCAGTATACCTTCTGCTCCTATTTCTCTTTCTTCTTCTTCTGGAATCCCAATTATTCCAATGTTGTTTCGTCTCATGGTATCACTTATCTCTCGAATTCTCCCCTCGTGGTCCAGTAGTTGTTTGTCTCTCTTTTGCTCAGCTTCCTTATTCTCTGTCATTTGGTCTTCTATATCACTAATTCTTTCTTCTGCCTCATTTATCCTAGCAGTAAGAGCGTCCATTTTTGATTGCACCTCATTAATAGCTCTTTTGATTTCAACTTGGTTAGGTTTTAGTTCTTTTATTTCTCCAGAAAGGGCTTTCATTTCTCCGGACAGGGTTTCTCTAATATCTTCCATGCCTTTTTAGAGCCCAGCTAGAACCTTGAGAATCATCATCCTGAACTCTAGATCTGACATATTACCAATGTCTGTATTGATTAGGTCCCAAGCCTTCGGTACTGCCTCCTGTTCTTTTTTTTGTGGTGAGTTTTTCCGCCTTCTCATTTTGTCCAGATAAGAGTATATGAATGATCAAATGTAATACTAAAACGGTGGCAAAGACCCCAGGAAGATGTGCTTTAACCAAATCAGAAGAGACCCCAAATCGCAGGGTGGGAGAGAAAGGGGGTAAAAAGAAGTTCAGAAAAGAGAGGAAAAAAAAATTAAAAAAAAAAAAAGAGAATACAAATAAAGAAAAAATATAAAAAAAGAAAAAATATATATGTATTAGAATGGTGACTAGAACAGGGTTGCCCACTTAATTTTGGGAGTATTTTGGTCTCTTAGAAGAAACTACCTCCCAAAATTTTAAAGATTGAAAAACATATATAAGGGTAAACACAATGAAGGGATGAAATATGACTATAAAGCTGCAAAAAAAAATTTTTTTTTCCTATCAAAGGCGTTGATAAGGTAAGTTGGTAGGGAGAATAAAAAAAAAAAGAAAGTGGAGCGAACCTCCTAGGGCTGGAGACTAGATCAAGCCCGGTACTAGATTTGGAGTGTATTTTGATCTATTAGAAGTTGTACCCCAAATTTTTTAGAAGAAAAAAAAGCCCTATGTATATACAAAGAATAAAGTTAGATACAGTGAAGGATAAAATATGACTATAATAATAAAGGTTCAAAAAAGATTTTTTTAAAGAAAATTATTAAGATAAACTAGTTAAAAATTGTTAAAAGAGGAAAGGGTAAATGTTAAAAAAAATTAGCAGAAGAGAAAAAAATTTAAAAAAATTAATTAACTTTGCAAGACTAAAGATTCATGGGGAGAAAGCCAAGAATTCCATGCTTTGCTTTCTCCTCTTCTGGAATTCCGCTGTTCTCCTTGTTAAGTGAACTTGGGCTTGGCTGGATTTCTTTGATCTTCTGGGGGAGGGGCCTGTTGTAGTGATTCTCAAGTGTCTCTGCCCCAGGCGGAATTGCACCGCCCTTGCCAGGGGCCGGCTAAGTCATCCGCTGGGCTTCGCTTTCGGGAGCTTTTGTTCCCTGAAGGCTTTCCGTAGAGTTCCGGAGGACGGGAATGACAATGGCGGCCTCCCAGTCTCCGGTTCAGAGGAGCCGAGAGCTGGGGGCCCCAGTCTTCAGTGCGCCTTCAGAGAAAAGCGTTTAATCCCTCCAGTCTCCCTCGCCCACGTTTGTGCCGGAGACCGCGTGCGCCCGCAGACCGCGCTCAGAGAAAATCGTCTGTCATCAGTCCCGTCTCACTGGCTTCTGGGAGCCCCGAGCTCACCCAGCCTGTGACCAAGCGTCTCTGTCTCTGGCACAGAGCCCTGCCTGGAGTCTCGGAACCCCGCAGATCCCTGAGCTCTCCAGGTCGGAGTCTCCCCGGATCTTGTGGGGACCCTCGCACAGAGCACCGGCCCGTGTCACAGAGCACTAGGAAACCTCGGCTCTGTCTCCGCAGCGGCTTCCCCGCTCTAATACCTGTGAGCTCTGCGACACTCAGACACCCCCCATCCTTCTGTGACCCCGCGGGACCTGAGGCCACGCTGTCCCCGCGAGGTCCTCACCCCAGTTTAGCCTCTGGAGTGATGTCCCTCCATAGAGCAGACTTTTAAAAGTCCTGATTTTGTGCTCCGTTGTTCCGCCGCTTGCCGGGAGCCGGCCCCTCCCCCCGGGGTCCATCTTCCCGTCGCGTTGGATTCACTTCTCCGCTGGTCCTACCTTTCAGAAAGTGGTCGATTTTCTGTTTCTAGAATTGTTGCTCTTCTTCTCTTTGCTCTCCTGTTGGATTCGTAGGTGTTCGGAATGGTTTGATAGGCTATCTAGCTGATCTCCTGCTGCCTGATGTCGTCTCAGCCTGCTGCTTCTCCACCATCTTGACTCCTCCCTCAACTTCCATAAATTTTTCTGTTGTAAATAACAGAATTCTACAAAAATACTATATCTAAAATATATTAATAACTAAGGCTCACATGTTAAATGCATCCCAGTAGAAAGACACAAAACTGAAAGTAAGAATACTTTCAGTATTCTGAAATACTGGGTGCCTGTGTGGCTCAGTCATTCAGCATCTGCCTTTGGCTCAGGTCATGATCCCAGGGTCCTGGTATCAAGCCCTGCATCTAGCCCCTCTGCAGGAAGCCCGCTTCTCCCTCTCCCACTCTCCCTGCTTGTGTTCCCTGTCTCACTGTCTCTCTCTCTGCCAAATAAATAAATAAAATCTTAAAAAAAAATACAAAAACAAATCCTGCCTTTTTGACTTGCTAATGAGTCTGAGTGGTCCAGACATTCCCGAATATGGCTTGTGTTCTATGTATTAGATTTTATTACTTTGAAAATTAGTATTATACTAAAAAGTGCAGTTTCCATTAGTATTTTTTTTTTGGTGGTAGTACTTGATACAGTATCTGTAATATTTACCCTTTATTATAAAACTGTACTCATTTCAAATCTGATAGAAATAATAGCTTCTATAAGAAAAAAATGAAGAAGAAAATCACACAGAAAGCTGGATCACTTAATTACACAAAAATATTGGATTCTTTACATTAAAATCATAATGAATGTGAAACTTGAAAAACACAAATGTTAAATATGGAAGTTTAATGTCATTCATGAGTAAAAATTTATACCACTCCCTAAGAATATAAGCATAGGACATAAAAGGTAATGCATAGAAGAAAAATTGTAAGTATTCTATGAACATCAGATGCTCAAATGCACTGTCTATGAAATTAATGGACAATAAAATAATGACTAATTTTTGTTAAGTAAATCAATCTAAAAATCATATAAATATTGAGTATGTGACAAGATTCTTTGTACTGCTCTTTGCATCAGAAAATATTTTCAGGAAAACAATTTGACAGTGTCTTCGGATATCTAAAAATTGCCTGTATATTTTGGCCCAATAATCATAAGGAAATAATGAGAAATGGCTATAGGATTTAAATCCAAGGATATACTTGGCAATATTGATCACAATGTCAAAAATTGAAAAAAAAAATAAAGCTAAACATATAGAAACATATTGATAATGCATTTAAAATGTCTGTGAATAATTTTAATTCTATAGAAAATACTATAAAACACTAAATTAAAACTATAGTATAAAATATTATAAATAATATCTCAGTATTTTATGTTGATTATATACACACACATAACTGTATATGTATATATTTAAATATATATATATATATTTTTTTAAGATTTTATTTATTTGTTAGAGCGAGCACAGGCAGACAGAGAGGCAGGCAGAGACAGAGGGAGAAGCAGGCTCCCTGCCAAGCAAGGAGCCCGATGTGGGACTCGATCCCAGGACGCTGGGATCATGACCTGAGCCGAAGGCAGCTGCTTAACCAACTGAGCCACCCAGGCGTCCCTTAAATATATTTATAGGAAAAAAAATTGGAAGGAAATAGACCAAACTATGTTTACTGGTAGAAATGAGTGATTAATGTTGTACCTATTAATTCTTCATGAAATTCCCTACTTACAATTAGTATATGTATTCATGTATTGCCTGGGGAAAAAATAGCCCTAAATCATTTTTGAATGATTCTTAAGAGATGATAAGGAGAAATAGGAGGCTTGGGGGTAGATATGAGAAAATGAAATGTAAGTACTTTTTAAAAATATGCATACAAAAATATGCATAAACACTCGGAGTAATTGAATTATATCTAAGGATGTTTACTTTCTCTGAAACCTTTCTCCTTTTTTAAAAAAGTGAAACACACAGAGGAACCTTTTAAAAGCCACCGTGCTTTCTATAGGAACGACATTACTGTTCTGAAACTAGTGCCTGACCCTCTGACCTCAGAGAAAGGTCATTACCGTTTCACTGGAAAGCAGTTGACTTACAGAGTTTATTGACTGATTGGAATTTATGACAGTCATGGAAATGCACTCACTCATATGTCCACTGTGCCTTTTTAAATGCCATTACCTCAATATCAGGAATATCTAGCTGCTACTCTGTGTTCTAGTCATTTAAAGTAATTTAAAGTAGTAATAGAGTGTATACTTTCATTTAGACTTATTCCTACTTTTCTCTCTCTCTCTGCCCCACTGCCACATGTAAACAGACAGTCATAATCACAGTCCCAGTCACAGGCACATTTGGTTTCATCACCAGAAGGAAAGAAAATCTGATTGAGGAAAGACATAGAAGATGTCAGGTATAGGCATCATTAGAATCCTAAATGAAAAAAAAAAAAAAAGAGGAAATAATTTAGTGCTTTAATCAATTGTGTGTTTCTCCTGTTTCTGGGATACTATTTATTCTGAAACCATGTTGTATTTTTATAGTACTTAATTTTACTTGACCATGAAAAGCAATACTTGATTAGATAAAATAGAAGATAGTATAATACATGTAAACAGTTTCCAGAGATGACCTTAGTAAACGTTTTGGATTCTCACAACCTTTCACTCTCATTTATAGTCTTGTTGCCATGGAAATCTATTTCCAAAGCTAGATTAATGCTTCATACATATTTTTGCAAGTTTTTATTTTAAAATATAACTTGAATTAATTTTCCATGCCATTAAATATTACATTGTGGTTAAAATTATTGCTTTTGCAGTCAGGGAAAACTGGAAAGTGTCATGCTGTGTTTTCTTGACCAATAATAAAAATAGTAACAACAATAAAAGCCTGTTAACAGGTAACTTTTAGCTAATGTTCACTATATGCCAAGAAGTTGGTTAAGTTCTTTTCATGTACTAACATTACTTTAATCATCATAGCAACCTTGTAAAGCTGGTACCCTGATTTTCTCCATTTTCTGTATGAGGCAGCGTAAGCTCACAGAAGCTGCCTACTTGCCCATGATCATAGGGCAAGCCAGTCATGGAGTCAGCATGAGAATCCAGGCACAGGGCTCCAGAACCATGGGACACTGACTTTGTAAAGACCCTGTCAAATTTAGCAGAATTCATGGCACAGTAAAACAAACAAACAAACAAAAAACCCCTCATACTCTTTTTTCTTTTTTTAAAGGAGATGTTTTCCATCTCTAATAGCTTTTATGTATTTTGAATATGAAACTATTATTAAGTATAGTTACATGCTAGTTCCCCCACGCTAGCGTCAGTGGACAGGACTTGAGTGGAGTGCCAGCCCATGGCTGTGATGGAAGGCTGGCCGCTGCACAGAGTAGCTGTGGTGTCACTGCCTTGTTTCTGTTCATTCCATGGCTCAGGAAGCAACCAGCTCGGCCCCATCTATGGCCACACATCCGTGACGACTGGAAGTCTGCTGGATGATCACCACTGGCACTCTGTGGTCATTGAGCGCCAGGGCCGGAGCATTAACCTTACCCTGGACAGGGGCGTGCAGCACTTCCGCACCAATGGAGAGTTCGACTACCTGGACCTGGACTACGAGGTGAGCTGGAGGACGCGTCGTTGTCTTCCATCTTGAGTGGTGGCCTCAGTCTTCTACTGGGTCTTTGTGTTCTTGTCAGTCACATGCCTGCCTACCCATTTGTTTTAAAAGAAAAATTATCTTTCAACTTGAGGGCCTAATCTATTAACACTGTCATTTAATTTATTTCTAAGTTTGTAATTATGAGTATTTGAAATATTTTAAAAATCTTGGTACCAAAGTAATAATTTAAAGGGGACAGACCATTTATCATGTCAGCAGGGCAATTTAGTAAGTCCAGAACAAATATAAGTTGTAATTTTTCCATTGGTAGTTAATTATGATATAAGTCATCTATTATTCTTGAGAATAGATAATATAAATACAGCATTGCCTAATATTTATTACAAAGTATTGACTAAGAAATCCTGAGTTCTGATTTATATTAAGTCATTTGTGACTTCATGACTATAGATAGTTCTTTTGTTGGGTTCTATTTTTTCAGATATAATTATCACAGAAGAAATAAAGTAAGATATAGAATATTTTAAGAGGTTGTCCATAAATAAAAGGACATATTTTATCTTCCAAATGATCACAGGTCAAAAAATAATCATATTGGTCCCATAAAAACTGTGTATTCCTCTTAAACAGATAGGCATTTCAGATTTTTAAATAAATTATTTAGAGAGCAGTTCAACCTTAAAATGCCCACCAAAATTGCTAATCAAATACAGAGATAAGAGTTCTGTAAGATGTTCATCACAGTGTTATATATTCCAAGAGAAAAGGGATAACACTAAATGAACAAAAAGAGCATAGCAGGAAAATAAATAGGATGAAATACTAGTGAGCAAGGGGGTTCTAAACTTTCTTACTTCATGGAACCCTCAGGGTGTTACTAATTTTTCCACAGCTGTCCTAGACCATTCTGTAATAGTTAGAGTCAGACAACTTAATAAATGTTTATGTCCTAATGACTTGGTAGCTATTAAAAAATACAGATAAAATAAATGAAAAATATATTTTATTTAGTCCTTAAAATAACAGTGATTACTTGCTAATGGGATGAGTGTCCCTGATGGTATAACTCCTCAGGTTTTGGAATCAGATTTGACTGCCATCTTCATCTTCTGTTCCACTTTTACTTTTATGTGACACTGTTTTTATGAGAGAAATGACTAAAAAAAACCACCTTCACTAGGACAGGAAATCATTAAAAGCAGTGTAGCAGGTTGTTGGAATGGTGAACTAGCTCAAGCTAGTGTTTCACATAATGCCCAGAACATGTCAAATATTGCTGCATATCCTTGAAAAATAGAAAGTGTATGGTGGCTGTGACCCTATGAATTTCCTGTGCAAACTCAGTGTGCCTTGTCCCCAGTTTTGAAGTTGTTTGTATACATACACACACATGTACATATATGTGTTAGTATCTTACATGAATTTTTAAAAATGTGAAATAGGGTCATGATAAGATAATTGAAGTTAGGATTTACAACTGTGTTTATTTTCTTTATATACTTAAATAATTTCTAAATTTTCTGTAAGGTGAATATATTATATATATTCCTAAATAGGAATTTAAAATAGATTATGCCACATATACCCTGATATTGAGATCTTATTAACATTAAAATAAATTTAAGCTTATCAGAAAATAGCTATACCTCCAAAAAATCTCCTTAAAACATAATGATTATTGCAAGGGAAAGAATATGAAAATCCCAGAAGTTTTATTTTTTTCTAAATTAGTACATTTCTTGGCCTAGGTGGCTTATCTCCCACTGTATGAGAGAACTTAAAGATGAATTATTCATCTTCTATTAATAAACTTTGAAGTACCATAGGACAGATGAGAGATCCTGAAACATTAGCAATGGGCAAACACAATCCCAATTTTCAAAAAACAGAATTAAAAATTTGGGGTCGTAGACTGTATTGAGTTTGTGATGGAATTCATGAATATTCATGCACACACTCAGGGTCAGCAGTCCCGTGGACACTTTGAAGCCCATGAATATACGTACCACCTTTGAGAACCTCAGCTGTAGATGACAGCGCCTGAGACATTGTTAGAGGGAGACACTGGGAAGAAAGTCAGATTTACTGATAAAGCATCCTGAGTCCATTGAGTTGAGTCAGTCCCTCAGTATTTTCACACACACCTCTCTGACTCGTCCCCAAAGGAGGCTTGTTATGAATAACTGAAAACATTCCTATCGCCCAGGACATTCCAAGGGCTTTAGGGGCTCTGTACCAGGAACTGGGAACAAAGACTAGATATATTATACCACACTGTGATAGGGTATTCCTGTCATATATAGACATATAAGTAATCTCAAGAATGTACATACTAATGAAAATACAGAGATGAGTTTCTAGTAGCTACTACTTGTGTAATGTGATTTGAAACTATGTAATCTAACAACTGCTCGGTTGAACTGTCTGTTCTCATGAGCTGGTATGAGCAGGATTCAGCACACCATAGGGGTAAGCTAATACCTAGCACTATTCCTAGAGATATACATCATGAAAGAAGCAGTAGAAAACAAGTTTGCTCCTTTGAATTAACTCAGTGTGGACATCTTTTGTGGAAGGTGGCTTAAGAGTTCACTTTATCTCCTCCTGGAACCCAGTTCTACTGCACAGTGTGCCAAACGCCACGGGCAGGCAAGCTGCTAGCTGCATGGAGCCCTGAGAAGGGTACAAAGGTAAACAGATACACATCCTTCTTCTCAGCCAAAGGGCAGAACCGTACACCGATGTTTGGTCTGGCTTCTCTCTTTTCTTCAGCTAAATTCCAGGATAGACCCTGCGGATGCCATTACCTTTGCAGTACGTTTCTGCTTGGGAGGTAGAGGAACGAATGCCCCTTGATAGTTGTAGAACTAGGCTAGGATTTTAGAAAGAAACTGGGGAGGATTGTGGAGAATCAATTGCATGGCTCACGCTGGAACAAAAGTCCTGGGTTTGAGTCCCTTTGTGCTCCTCACTGGTTGTGTGACAGTGGACACATTATAGTCCCCTTTAGGAAAATTAACGTAATAGCACATTTGTCATAGCATTATTATATGAGGAGGCAATAGGAAGTAATAGAAATCACCATATGTATCAGTTATGATTAATTAGACCGCATGTAACAGATGCTTGTTTATTCTCCCCCATATAAAAGGTAATTGTAGGCGGGGAGCCCTAGGCTCAAATGGCAGCATCATGGTCATTAAGACTCCAGTCTCCTTTTACCTTGCTGCTGCTCCGGCCCCATCGCAAATCACTCCCAAGATGACTGTTCACATTCTGTCATGCATTCCAGTGGGAAAGAAAAGTAAAGAAGGTCGTGCTCCCTTCCTCTTCTAATTATAGTTTTTGGAGTCTCACAGTCTTACTACTATAATCTTGCAAGACCAAAACTTGATTCAGAGAGGTTGGTAAATGCCGTATACTGGCTGCAGTGTGCACAGGGGGAAAGCATTCTTGTTTTCCTAAAGAACGTAGGGAAAAAGGACATTTAGAAGTATCTAGCCATCTCTGCCACATTTTGTAAACTCTCGGAAGCTAACAAAATAGTCAACATGATTATTTCATTAAAGTCAGGGCTGTTATTGAATGATAATATCATTAATAAGCTAGTTGTATAAGTTATATGAGCATCTTGTGAATAATCTAACAATTGCAACATTTTTTTTCTTTCTGAATAATTATAACTTCAGAAAATATTTTGTGGTCCAGATACTTCATTTTACTGGTAAAAATACATAATCAGAAGAAGCGGCAACCTATTTTCATAGGATTAGTTACATTAGGAATTGGGATTTGAACCCACATCTCTTAGTTGTCAGGAAATTTGGTAAACCGAGCCTGCGTTGCTTCACTAGGGCACCTCTGAGAGTGATGTAGGACTTGTGCTGAGGGTTGCTGAAAGCAGGGAAACATAGGAGTGTTTAATCATCATCCTGACAGCACATGGAGAAAGAATTAGACAGTACGTTTAAGCTGGTATTTAGTAATAATGTTTAAAATGTGATGATGCATGTTGTTAAGCATAGATTTTTATTACCATCAACTGGGAAAGAATTGGTAAAATGAACTGTAGGCAGGAAATAAAGCACTCCACATAATTATGAATTATCAGTAATTCCTACCTTTGGTATTATGTATACTTATTTAGTACCTAATAAGTTCATTTTAGTGAAAATATTTTCCTAATAACTCTACTATTTTAGATTACTGTATAATTTTCCTTTTGTCATTTAATTCTTTTTTATATATTTATTTTCAGTTTTCTTTCATATATAAACTCTATGGCAAATGATACATATTCAACTAACCATTATTAACAAATTTTTATTTTAAGTGAGGTCTTTTATTGTCTCATAAACTGTCATTAATTTGTGCTTTTTTTTTCACAAAAACTAAGCATCTAAAATGCCATCACACTAAATAAAAGAACATAATTTGCTAATGGCCTCCTAGAACACAAAGATCTGTGCCTGTGTTTGAAATATGAAGTCTTGACATTCAAAAATATGTTAACTATTGCTTTTGTTTTCAAAGCTTTATAGGAAAAGTTGATAGTGGTAACATTGAATAATAATTAAAAGAGAAATAACACCTGATTTATATATCTTGGTATTGCAGCTCTGTTTAGCCTTTAGATTTATTTTACCACTGATTCACTATTAGCAGTAAATGTCATTATGGCAATATGCATATTAAGTATAATTTTGTATTATAGGAAATTGACACTATAGTACTGTAATTTGGCCAAAGATATAAGGAAAAAGACATACTCTCTGTTTATAGGTGATAGTAGCCAGAGAATCATAGTAAAGGGCATCCACCTTATTCCTTAGGATTCAGAAGACCTATGATATCTCTAAGCCTGTAGTGCTCAAATAACAACCCCCATCTCCTAATATGTTCTTAAACAATGTAGTTATGGGACTTTTTGAACTATTGTTGTATTAAAAATTAGTCTAGTGACTATTTGACTTTAATGGTCATTTAGATTAAAATAAGTCTACATAGTATAAAGGGTTTATCATTGTATTACAGTAGTACTGGTTTATCTCATGATGACTAGAAGCATTTATTAGTAGTATGTCTTTGATATTCATAAAAATGTGTTTTTAGTATTATGCAATTAAAGAAGGTTGCTGAATAAAATCTTTTAAAGCATTTCAGAAAAATTTATGAAATGCTTTTGAGTGGCTACAAGAGATTATTGCTATTTTCTTGTTAATAGTCTGATTTACAGAATTAATAATACTGTTGTGTACTTCCATAACAACATAATTAATATGCAACAGATTTTGGAGGCAAAAAAAAATTGTCTGTATATTCTGGGAGAGATATACAGACGTTGGTTATATAACTGACCTTGGTTGTATTAATAGTTTTGTCTAATTTATTGTGAATATTTTTTATCGAATAGAGTGTGAATATTTACATTTTTTTCTTTTCTCAAAGATAACTTTTGGAGGCATACCTTTCTCTGGGAAGCCAAGTTCCAGCAGTAGAAAGAACTTCAGAGGCTGCATGGAAAGCATTAATTACAATGGTATCAACATAACTGATCTCGCGAGAAGGAAGAAACTAGAGCCCTCAAATGTGGTAAGATTGTTCACTCCAGGATAGCGGTTCATAGAAAAATCAAAGAAGTTTTGTTTTTTTCTGGAGTATTGAACAACAACAGTGGCGTCATAGCATTTGCCATCATGCTTATGTTGGGCTCACAGTGTAAAACTAACTTTAGAATAACCTAAAAAAGAAGATAGTGGATATACTCTGAAAATAAATAATGGTTTTTGAGTTAAATTAGCCTGCAGTAGTAAGTTTTACTTAGATGGGGCACAGGATTTTGACCCAGTGTTTCTGGATTCCCCATATCAGAGGGACGTGCATGGCTCAGGCATTCCTCAGTGTCTGTTTTGTCCCTGCAGTTCAGCCTGTAAATTGGCAGCATCATGTTTCCAGAAGTCTTATCATATATGACTCTCCATTTCTTGTTTATGATTTAATTCTTTATTTTAAAATTTTTATATCCAGGAACTTTACCATATTCATTTCTCTGTTTCCAAAGATAATTCATCCAGATAAATACAGTTTTTGTGAAAGCCCAAAACATACTAAGTTTAGGCAGTTAAATGAGAATCGACTGCTATTGGATAGTGAAAGCCGTGGCATAGACTTAATAGTGATCTTCTTCTAGCTCTGCTGTGAGTCATTCCTAGGTTTAACTATTTCAAACAGGAGAGCAAAAATTGAAGAACACTCTAACATACCTGCTTCCCCATGACACTGCTTAGGATCACTGGACGATATCAGCTGAAAAGTCCAGTATGTGTTCCCCATGGATCTGCAAGAAGAGGAGTTAACTTCAACCTACAGGTGTTGTTTGGGAGAGTCTGGGATTCCAGAGATCCACATTTGAGAGCTACTGACAGTAGATAATGTTAGGAGTGCTTGCATTGTATTCCAAAAGAGCTCTGATGGTCTGTTGTCCCACATTTGAGCCTAGGGTTTTCACAAAATGATTGGATAAATAGAAACTCCCTCATGAATGAACAGTTCAGGCTGGGTATGAAAATTATTAGGCATGAAATAATAATTTAATATGAAATTTTTCTTTAATTATTTTTCTTCAAAATAATAAATTTATATTGAATAAAATGTTGAACTTTGAAATTATCTCATTAAATATATTGGCTATAGAGAAAAATAGTGATAGTTCCATCTATAGGCAGCAGGCATTGTGCTAGGAATATTACTTTTATGACAGTCCGAGAACAGTACCACAAAGTGAGCAGAGATGTTATGCACATTTTGTAGATGAAAAAAAACAAAACAAAACAAAAACCTGTGATTTTGCCTGGAAAAATAACTTTCCAAGATGATTGAATGTGAGTGGGTCCACAGTGTATGACCCCCGAGGTCATTGTCTCCTTACATGCTACATTATTTCTTACCTAGAGCAGTATTAATACATACACTCTTTTAAGATTTGGATAAAATGGCACCAGGTCTTTTTGTTTTCTCAGAAATCATCACTTAAGATACAAAGGTACAGAATCCAAATCATCAGAATACTTTCTCTATTTTTTGCACCTTTAAGAAGAGGTAAAATATTATTTCTGCCCAAACCTCCCATTTGGTCCTGAGATGCATTCATTAGGTACCTAAATTCTGAAGAATATTACTATGGAGGCACAATCCTAGAGCAATTTTAACTGCAAAATATATTGTAGTTGTGCTATTTTAACCTAAATAACAAAGATATTTAGTAAGGTATAAATTATTTATATCATATTTGTTGAAATAGAATGAGCAGACCTAGAATGAGCTTTTAAACAAAAATATATGTACATGTTAAAATTTTAGACAGAATAGAGAAAAGTGGGACATTTTGTAAGCAACTGTACAAGGACAAATATTTATGAAGGAAATTTGCTTTCAAAAACGTCAGGTGCTGGTATTTCAGTGAAAGTGAGTCAACACTCATCCTGCACTCATCTCCATGTACACACCCATTCCCTAATATTGGTCCATATCCTCTTGGACAGCTACTCGGGTGTAATCTGCAACCAGCCTCTGGATGCAGAGGGCCAGAAGAGACAGAAGAAAGAGACCTACCACCCCACATTGGTAGGTGGCAGATTTAATAAACAAGGGAACTTCTAGGCTTGTCCTGGGAAGTCACAAGATGAGTACATCTCTGCACTCACTTGCCAAGTCTTAAAACCTTATGTAGAGGTCTTACCTGGATTCAGTTGTGGATACAGGAGGTTGTCACCAGTGCAGTACTCAGGTCACATAGCTTCAACGCCACATCTCTGTCTCAGTGTATCTTGGTGTGGGGGACACACATTCTGAGAACAGCAGAGGAATCTCCAGTTGTCCGAGTCTTGCTCACGGGTTAACTAGCAGTCGGTGTCTTCTTGATGACCTCCGCCCATACCTCATTATAAACTGATTTCTGAGTCAGCACTTTTCCCCAGAAAGGACCTTTAATTTTGTTGGGAGACATTCCCCACAACACGGGTATGTAGTCAGTTGTAACATCTCAATTATTAGGCAAGGCAGTTCTTTTCATCAGTAAAAGAAAGTAGTTAAAAATAATTACCTGTGAAGCTACAATGCAAATTTAGTTTGAATATTAATTCAGAGGGACAGCCTTCCTTGGTTGTAATGGTTAATGTGCTGAAATGGAAGAACGATTGGTCTAAACCTAGATATCGCGTGGTCTCGTGTTGTTGTGAAATAAGTAATTGAAGGACCAGATGAAAATGTCAACAAATTATCTTCCTCAGAATATAATGGCAGGATAAAATAAGTTGGAAGCAAACGTAGATTTTTAGACCTTTAAAAGGAAGGTACTTGTGCACTGGGATACAACATTTAGTGTGTCTGAATGGAAAATCAAAATTTTGGGGGAACAGAATCGAGGGAGAGTGAGAAGAAACGAATAGGCTTCAGTTATCACAAGTTTGTTTTCATTTTGTACATTCATACTACTGTTTTCAGAGCCATGAATTCATTATAATATATGCACACTTCAGGGGAATTTAATATAACAATAATCTGAAATAATCACAATTATGCTGATGCTACCCAGTTAATATTAATTCATATACATTTGGTATGGGGATAAAAAAAAGAATATTTATCCCATATTATTAATTAATAAATAACAACCAAATGACCATATTCCCAGTGAGACTAGTAATTTATGAATAAACACTGGACGTAGGCCATCCAGAAGACGATGCTGGTCCCTCCTCCTTGGCTGAGGCATCGTCAGCTTTCTGCCCTCTTTAGAAAGTCCAGAGGTTGAAACTCATGCCCACCACACAGGGGCACATCCCATCCCATCAGGCTGTCAGTCTGTTGATTCCACGGTAGGTGGTTCTTGTTAATTCCTCGTCTTGACAGCCAGCTGCTGAGCCCCGTTAGAGACACTGTCCAAGTAGAGTGATGCCGACCTATCTGGGTGCCGAACCCAGACCATACTCCTGCGTTTGCAAGTTTGGCACGAGCTCAGGCTCTGCGCTGACATGCGTGGCCGTTAGCTTTGTTTGCATTTGTCTCAAAGCATGCTCTTGTTTTCCAGGGAAATTTGAGTTTCTCGTGCGTGGAGCCCTACACAGTGCCTGTCTTTTTCAATGCTACCAGTTACCTGGAGGTGCCAGGACGGCCTGACCAGGACCTGTTTTCAGTCAGTTTCCAGTTCAGGACTTGGAACCCAAATGGTCTCCTGCTTTTCAGTCAGTTTGCAGATAATTTGGGCAATGTGGAGATTGACCTCACGGAAAGCAAAGTTGGTGTTCACATCAACGTCACGCAGACGAAGATGAGCCAAATAGATATCTCCTCAGGTTAGTGCAATCGGTTTGCTGGTTGCTTCTGAAACTGCTGTTCGGATTTCCACAGCTAACATTGCTTTTATTTTGTTGGTGTTGCACGCTCCAGGTTATGTTTGGATTCAGACCTGGTGAGATTCTTACTTGCCTGCCCAGAGTATTGACTGAATAAGAGAATCTTGGGCACCTGGGTGGCTCAGTGGGTTAAAGCCTCTGCCTTCAGCTCAGGTCATGATCCCAGGGTCCTGGGATCAAGCCCCACGTCAGGCTCTCTGCTCAGCAGGGAGCCTGCTTCCTTCTCTTTCTCTGCCTACTTGTGATCTGTCAAATAAATAAATAAAATTAAAAAAAAAAAAAAAGAGAACCTTGAAAACTGGCTCAGAGGGTGAGGGGTGGGCAAGGAAGAAAGTTGGTTGAGACTGTCTCAGAGCACCAAGATCTTCTCTTGCTGAGGCATGCTAGTTCACACTAATAGGGCAATAGGCATTACTCTAGGTGAATATTTTATGTTTACAAAGAATGTCTGTTTTACTGACATAGGAGTGCCTGCTACTGTTTGACTCTATGGACATTCAAATACCTTTTACTATCCGTAGCAAGTATAAATTAATCTAATTACGACTTTAAAGATATACTCAACTGCTTGAATCAAAACCTCAAAGTGATTTCTAAATTTATGTAGACTTTTGGGAAAAACAACAATAAGAGGTAAGTACAAAGAGGAATGACAAGATGCATGTATCAACTGAGGGAAGACTGACTGTCGTGGTGACCCTTGGTGACAGGGTGATTTTTAAAATTGACTTCACGGTGGTATAATAGACTGAGGCTTGGGTAACACTGTTGTTAATTGAACAAACTTAGCAGCTTTGGGATATTCTTTGATTAATGTGATACAAAGAAAGCTGGGATAGCAAGACAAAAAGTAGCCATGATAGGGGACTCTTAAATACTAAAAGTTTTCATCAAATGTCTTTAGATGTTCCTTGCAGTAGATGTTTTTATTTTGTGAAGAACTGCTTAGAAGAGAGAGAAGATTAACGTTCACTGAGCAGCTTGTACAAATGTACCAAATACTGAGAGAGGAAGTTCATAATAAAAAAATTCCCAATTGCATGACTGCTCACTCTGATGTCAGAATATTCCATGTTCACTTGGGTCACCATGTGTATACACCTGATGAGGTTTCTAACATGTTACACTGTTTGTGTCCATGTCATTTCCCTGTAGGCTGTCAGCTCTTTGAGGGCATAGGCCGTGCCTGTTATTCTATTCTAGCATATGGAAGAGCACCTGGTACATTAGAGGTGCTCTGGGAAGGTTTATAGAGTTAACATTGTGGCCTTTTAAAGTAGTATTCACTAACAGAATATTTCCTGCTGAAGGATATGAGTCCTTTCCTGAAATAGGCTTTGTGTTTCTTTAGGGCATGGTTGTATAGACTATTACTGAGAAGGATTCAAGGAAGATATAGGGACCATGATAGCAGAGGTGTGTCTGAATTATTGAACTCAAAAGCCATTGTGTACCTAGATATTTGCTTTTTCTGTTTTTGCTTTGTTAGTTTTGCTTTCCCCTGAATGTTTGGAGTCAAAATGATTGATCAACCATATTTTATCACTGCTTCCCTGTATAAACTCACCTGGGGAGATTTAGAGCAAATAGAAAATATCTGGAGAGACCAGAAAAACACATAAAACAAATACACATACAAATAGTTACCACAGTTGAAAAACATCCCATTAGATTTTATTATGATTAATGATTCTTTTCTAATGACTAAAAACATAAAAATATAAGTATGAAGGCCTCCCTCCCTCTTGACATTCTCTGAACAAACCCAAATTCCTGATGGTTTTCCATATAACAGAAACTATTAAAATGGAAATAATAGGATCGTAAATATTGAGATCAATAAAATTTTCCTGATTTAATCTGGTCTAATTTAAGACCCAAAGATACTTTCATCTCATTTAAACTGTGTTTATGAAAAAATAAAAGAAAGAAACAAGAAAGGAATCTAATATGTAATTACTAATAGACCGTAATAGATTTGCTTAAATATGAGAAAATTGGACTTGAGAAATTTTTGTTAAATTTACTAAGAATCTATGCAAATTAAGGGAAACTGATAGGAAATCTCAACATGTCAGTAACCTTGGTTTTACATACTCTAATGAAAATACCTTACTGTTCCAAATATTTATTTTTCCTATATACAGAGTGGAAACCATGATCTTATCAGTTATCATTGCTTAAGTGTCAGAAAGATTTATAAGTAAATATAGATACACATACATTTTTAAGAGTCGTATCTTATGTTCATTTATACTGTTTATTAAAAAATAAAGAACAAAAGAATCTGATATATGACTACATTCATTCATCCATCCTGTAAATACAAATGGAGTCCATAGAAGGCAATTTTCATCTATATTTAAAGTACTTTACCAAATTCAATTAAATAAGTAACTTAGTGTAAGTAGCAATACTGAGAAAATAATTTAGAAAGCTAAGTTCACTGACGGCACTAATATTTGCTTTAACAAAGGGAAATAGTTCTATATTGTGTCTACCTTATTCTTATCAGCAGCATAAACACTGAAGTATGTCAATCCCTTTTTACTTTATTTTTAAAATCGCTTGATTGTAAAAATGTAGAGGATAGACAAAATTTAGAAGAGGAAAGCAGCCACTGCTAGCATTTCCATGTGCAATGCACACATGTACACGTAAACACTGTTCAGTAGTGCATCGAGAAGTCGCTATAGAGACACTCAGGTAGTGCCTGTTAGTGTGTACTTGTAACTCGGTTTTATTTTTAGTGAGTAAGTTCTGTGGTCTGAGATGAAGCTCATTTAAGTGGTTCAAAAGCATTTTTATTCTGTCTTGGACAACATTGTTCTTTGATGATAAAGTCAAACTAAAGCCTGTAAGTTAGTATTCAGTATATTTTTCACCCTCCTTTTATTTTTCCCCTCTATGTTGTGATTGATTTCAGGTCTCCTTAGTTTTGACAGTAGACTCAGTTTGTAAAATTCAGTCAAACTCTGAGTAACCTTGACTTTGCAGAGTGGGTTATCTTTCTGTGAAAATACTTTCCAAGTCACAATAATCAACTTTTATAAAACATCCCATATATTTATTTCTATTTAGAATGATACTTAGATTTATGCTTTTCCTTTGGCTTGGAGTAAGTAGTAAAGGGGAAGAAAAGTGCTAAAAGGGTCAGATGGATAATGTGTTCACTCAACATACTGTTTATTTTATAATTCAGATCAGAACCCTGGAGAAGGCAGTCCTAGAACCATGTTTTAAAAATTATTTGGGGTTTTTAAAATTTGTTTTTCCAGCTTTTTTGAGGTAGGATTGACAAATTCAAATTATATATATTTACATTCTGTAGAGGTTGTACAATGTGATTTTTAAGGTTTCTGATAATATATGTATACATTGTGAAATAATTACCACAATCAAGTTAATTGATGCATCTGTCACCTCACACTTACTTTTGTGTGTATGTGTGTGTTTGTGTGCACAAGTATGCAGTGCAGTAGTATTAAGTCTAATCACCATTGCTGTGCATTAGATTCCCTGGAACTTTTTCCTCTCGTAACTGAAAGTTTGTACCTTTTGACCAACATTTTCCTATTTCTCCCACCCTCCAGCCTTTGGCAACCATCATTCTACTCTTTGGTTCTATGAATTTTCCTTTTTTCAGATTTTACATAAAAGTGAGATCATACAGTATTTGCATTTGTGTATCTGGGTTATATCATTTAGCATAACATCTCCCAGATTCAAATGATTTTGATAAAAACACAGAAAACATAAGAAAACATTTTATATGCGCCTAATACCTACTGAAACTTAGTTTGCTGCTTTAGATGCACTCTTACTATTTTTATGTTTTTTTTCTCTTTTTTCCATTAAATTTTTCATGACCCATCAACTGATTTTATGACCTAAAAACAAGTTGTGACCTATAGTTTAGAAAACATTGACCTACAGATCTGTCTTCTCATTTGAAGAGTTGGAATTTTTTAAAGTTCCAGTTGCTTGGAGGTATTTACACTATCAGTCCATTTTGGAACACTAAATGTATCTTCCAGGAACAATATTGTAATATTATAATAGTAGTAAAAATGTAGGCATGTGTATTACTGTTTAATATATATTCAAAAAAAAACCTACTACCATTTAAAATAAGGTTTTTACTGCAAAATTCCTAAATTTTATGCCATTAAATTATGCACAGGTGTTTACAATAATACTCTAATGTGGTCTACTCATATTAATAAGGTCATAAAATGTGACTCAGCATTTATATAGTGGAAGGGAAGTGATTTCTATTAATTATCTTTCTTACCTATTGAAAAAAAATCAGTTTCTATCCATGTAAACAAAGCCTTTTAGAAAAGTCATTCAGAAAATGCACTGCTTCTAAATTAGCTGTTTTCTAGCTGAAGTATTAAAACCTTGTTTTGTTTACATAGATACTACTTCAGTCTTAGAATGACTTTCAGCATCTGCAGTGCCTCAGAAACCTGTATTCAGTAAAGATCATCTCTGTTTGTATTTCTGTCTCTAAAGAAAATCTTTGTGAGGCCTTGTTTTATTTTTGCTTTATTACAGTGTCCTTTGCGTATCTTTTGAGTTGCATTTGGGTGTGTTTAGGGAAGATGTCTTAGTGTAATCAGGCTACTGTACCAAAGTAGACTGGATGGTTTAAGCAACCGGCATTTATTCCTTAGAGTTCTGGAAGGTAGAAACCTGTCATCAGGGTGCTGATGTAGTTGAATTCCACCCTGACATAGTTGAATTCTGCTAAAGAAGGCCCTCTTCCAAGTCATTGCCTGCTACTTTCATTTGCTGTCTTTGGGGCTAGAGAGCTCTGTGGGGTCTCTTTCTGTAACAACACTAACCCATTCATGAGGCTTCCCACTTCATGACCTAAGCACCTTCCACAGGCCCCACCCGCTAATACCATCACACTGGGCATTGCATTGAATTTCAACATATGAATTTGTGGTGGGGGGATGCAAACATCCAGAACATAATAGAAGGAGTAGACATTTTCTTGGCTTCTGGTATAGCTGGGGAACTGGGTGGTAAATACTGGCATGTTTCCAGCTCATTGTTGGCAAATGCATTTCCCTGGAACTGCTCCTGGCACAATCTATCTTAAGCAATTAGAATATCTCTTCTCTTGATTTTATGAACATTTGAAAATGTAGTTAGTACATTAATTCTGGAAAGAATTCATTCATACCAATTTTGAAAGTTCAGTGATAACTTGCATCATGAGGTTGGTTTCTTTTTCATCACATAAGAAAAAAAAAGTTTAGTTTGCAGTACTGTTTGTGTGTGTTCTGTTTATTGAGATACGATTTTCAGCTCTCTGATTTCAAACTGCAGATATTATTTCAAGATTTCTTAAAATGAATTTTTACAACTCAGTGCACCTGGGTGGCTCGTTCAGTTCAGGGTCTGCCTTCGGCTCAGGTCCTGATCCCGGGGTCCTGGGATGGAGCCCTGCATCAAGTGCCTTGCTCGGCAGGGAGCCTGCTTCTCCCTTTCCCTCTGCCACTACTCCTGCATGTGCTCACTCTCGCACTCATGCTCTCTCTCGCTCTCTCGGTCAAATAAATAAAATCTTTAAAAAAAAAAAAAAGGATTTTTACAACCTAAAAAATAACGTTTATCTAGTCATACTTCACATACTTCAAGTCATTTATTTTTTACAATGCAAAATGATTGGAGACCTATTTAGTAGTGTATATTATATTCCTTAATTCAAATTAAAAGCATAATTAATAGAAGCCTTAAAAAATGTCATTCACCTTGAGTATTAAATTTGTATCATTCTGATTCTAAAATAAAGAAGTACACAGAGATATTTATCACAACATATGTAAAATAAAAGAAGCAATTGAAAACAAACTAGATGTTTTAAATGAAGAGGTGCCTTTAAAGGCTGTATTGTCAAATGAAATACTATTATGTCATTAGAAATCATGTTTCTCAAATAAAATTTAATATCATTGGAAATATAATGAATTAATATGTAAATGAAAATTTGTATAGAATATGATCCCAATATTATTATGAGAAGTATATAGATAGCTAAAAAGCAGTTCAGAATGGAAAGAAAAAATCTGAATAAAACTAATTATCTCTAATTGGGGGTTATTGCCCCATTACTAACATTTTTTCATTACTAACATCTTTTTTAAAAAATTATTTATTTATTTGATGGACAGAGATCACAAGTAGGTAGAGGAGGCAGGCAGAGAGAGGGGAGAGCAGGCTCCTTGCTGAGCAGAGAGCTGGACGCGGGGCTGGGCTCAATCCCAGGACCCTGGGACCAGGACCCCAGCCAAAAAAGGCAGAGCCTTTAACCCACTGAGCCACCTAGGCGCCCCTCATTACTAACATCTTAATACATTTTCCATAATACCCAAATTTTCTACAATAAATATCAATTACTGTTAAAGCAAAATGAAACAAAACAAGGTGTGCTATAAAATAATTGAGGATAAGATGATATTCCGAAAAGTATAATGGTTAACCGCATTATGAATGGAAATTATATAGACTGTTATATCGATTCAAAAATTCTAGTTTCTCTACTTATTTAGAAGGAGATACTCGATTTTTAAAAAGTTTGTCCTCGGGGCGCCTGGGTAGCTCAGTTGGTTAAACGACTGCCTTCGGCTCAGGTCATGATCCTGGAGTCCCGGGATCGAGTCCCGCATCAGGCTCCCAGCTTCATGAGGAGACTGCTTCTCCCTCTGACCTTCTCCCCTGTCATTCTCTATCAAATAAATAAATAAATAATTTTTAAAAAAAAGTTTGTCCTCAAACAGTGAACTCCAGTTTAATTCCCTTAATGGCATTTATGTAACAAATGGAGCCTGATGTGAAAGACAGGATGACTCTGGATTCTGAGAAAAAGCTGGAGCCTGGGGAGGGCTGATTTCTTGAGCGCTGTGCTCACTTTGATTAGGAAATCTAGATTTGTGCCTTCCAGCACACCTCCTCTTATTTAGTAAAAGACAAAAGTGAGAAGGATGTAGGTCTATAGATACAGATCTATAGATTAAATATAGATAACCTTGGACAAATCTACAACACAATTTGCTCATATTTTTCTCCCAAATTCACAAATAGACTGGCTGTGAGAGCCACATGGTACCAAGTGAAAAGCATTTGAGTGAATGGTATGCTGCTCCCGGGTAGCTTCACCTAGCTGACTTTTTATTATATTTCAATTCCCAACGTGGCTGTACTATCATCATGCAAGCTGAGTGGAAATCTGCCTTTAATTATACTTCAGTGCATGCTGGTGCATTTTCACATCAATAGAAGCATTATATTCTGACATGAAAGGAGAAAGAGGCTGGGGGGGAAAGTTTTGTGGGATTAGGTATTGACTTATTCTTTAGGAAGAAAGGGGACATTTTAATTTATAATCACACTCCAGGATACCATACCTACTCTAGTTTCCACAGTGTTTCTGGGCCTTTTAAAATATTCTGTGCCTTTTTCAGGAAAGATGAATAAAACATGATTGTGTGTATGTGTGTATAATATTTTTTAAGAATTGCAAAGAGAGGATAAAATCTAGTAAGCTTAGGTAGATAAAATGGAGGTAAAAACTCCCAATAGGGACCAGGTCATGTTTTAAAAGCTTCAGTTTACTGTATAAATAAACTAATCAAAGGGGGGAAAATCAGATATTACTTCTACAGACTATAAGAATAAAAATGAATTATGCAAGACCAGCAGAGAACAGAGCTCTGGAACCCCAAACTTTATATATGGATATATTTGAAGATGTTTCCAAAACAAAAGGAGAGAGGGCACAGGAGCAAACTGGCTTTGCCTAAGGCCCTTTTTTCTTTGCCTTTCATAAAAGTTTTAAGGACTGAAACTTCTCTGATAGATGAGTAATTGGTGAATTTAACCAATATAGATTTATGTAGTAAAGAGATAAAAAATCTGCTGATAATAAGCCAGGGTTCTCCACAGAATCAGAACTGATAGGATGTATAAAGAGAGAAAGATTGATTAGCAGGAATGGACTCACACAGTTACAGAGGCTGAGGGGTCCCAAGATCTGTAGTCGTAAGTTGGAGATGCAGGAGAGCCTATGGTGTAGTTCTACCACCTGTCTCAAAGCCTGAGAACCCAGAAGAGCCTGTGGTCTAGGATCCAGTCTGAAAGTGGGTTCAAGACTCAAGGCTCATAGGTTCAAGACTGAAGAGCTGATGTTTCAGTTCTGTCTGAAGACAGGAAAAGACCAGTGTCCTGGCTTAAAGAGAGTCGTCGGAGAGGGGGAATTCTTTCTCATTCCACCTTTTTCTTCCGTTCAGGCCTTCAGTAGATTGGTTGAGGTTGACCCACATTGAGGGAATCAGCTTTACTCAGTCTCTGGATTTGAATGTTAATCTTATCCAGAAACACCTTCACAGACATATCCAGAATAATGTTTAACTACACATCTGGACACCCTGTGGCTCAGTCAGGTTGACACATAAAACAAACCATCACATCAAATTTAGATATTTTAGGTATTTTTCCACTGAGTATATAATTTTGTTTTAAATAGTTAAAATAGTTTTGGCATGGAGTAATTGGAGATCGATTGCTTTCATAATCAGAAAGAACACAAAGTAAAATCATTGGACTATATTAGATTATAACCTCCCCTTCAGTCTCCCCTCCCCCCCTTCATTAACCTCATGAGGATGCTTACCTGGGATAATTAACCAGAGACTTGAGACTGTGAGATAGTACCATTGACAATTATTTATATATCTTTGTTCCTTTCATGACTTCTAAGCAATTTGAGCCATTCCATCTGTGAACAATATAGGCTTATTGAGTTAGCTGGTGCTTTGTTATAATTAGTTATAATTAGTTTCAGAAAAAGTGGTCCCACAGGTTCTGGGAGAGCTACATAGGACCTCTTTTTTTTTGTTTTTTTCTACTATAGCGTGTACCCTCCCCAGTGTCCATCACCCAGCCCCCCACCCCTCCCATCCCACCTGCCTCCAGTAACCCTCAGTTTGTTTCCTGAGATTAAGAGTCTCCTATGGTTTGTCTCCCTCTCTGGTTTTATCTTGTTTCATTTTCCCCTCCCTTCCCCTATGATTCTCTTGTCTTGTTTCTCAAATTCCTCATATCAGTGAGATCATATAATTGTCTTTCTTTGATTGACTTATTTCACTTAGCATAATACCCTCTAGTTCCATCCACGTCATTGCAAATGGCAAGATTTCATGTTTTTGATGGCTGCATAGTATTCCATTGTATATATATATACCACATTTTCTTTATCCATTCATCAGTTGATGGACATCCAGGCTCTTTCCATAGTTTGGCTATTGTGGACATTGCTGCTATAAACATTCGGGTGCACGTGCCCCTTTGGATCACTACATTTGTATCCTGAGGGTAAATACCTGGTAGTGGGATTGCTGGGTTGTAGGGTAGGACATGGGACTTCTTAAATTGACTTGAGATCAGCCTGAAGAATGATTCCCTTGGTGCTGCTCAGAAAGTATTTGCTTTTGATAATATTGTATCAGAAAATAATTACAGGGACCAAACTGTAATCATTACTCAATTTTATGATGTATTTTATTCTGACACATTTCCCTTGAGGCCTGTATAACCCCAGAACAGACTCTGCTTCGGATCACTGAGCCTTCTTACTTTCCAGCCACTACTTGTTTCCTCTTACTCTTTATGATCTACTTTTGACAAGTACAGCCACACACAGATCTCCGCTGTAGCACTTGTTAACCTCTGATAGTTTCTGAAAGATGCTCATAACCTGCCTTGTATGTCCAGTCAGTCTTTCTTCTAGCACTGGTAGTCTTCCTGGGATCCTTCCAGAGATTGGATCTCTGTTATTAAACCACTGTCCAGAGGCTAGGATCTTGCTATCCCTGGACATTTAACCGCCCCACCAACCCCCAGACAGTTCCCTGCCTGGATGTTGGGATTTCTGAGCAATCTTCCCCTCCCCTCATTTTGATTTTCTATTTTTTCTTTAACCCTGACATTGCTGACTTGAGACTAAGCCATGACTTGCTATTTCTTTGCCTACAAGTATTTTCTACCCCTTTGGGCAGAAGTTTTAATCTCCCAACCTGAAATGCTTCTGTCATTCCTGTGCAGATCGGTCCCACATTTCAGCTTCCTTCTGTATTCTCTGTCATCAGATTTCTATTGTTTTTTGGAATGCAGACATAACATACAGTTAATTGGGGGTGGGCAAGAACTACAGGTAAAGAAGTAATAAAGTACACCCAACCTCCCAAGCTCTTAGCTCTGCCAGGGCAGAGATGGTCAGTGATACCATAGCCAAGATAGCAGTAGAGAGGAGCCTGAGCTTTTAATATTTACAGCATTATGGTGGCTGGAGCCAGAAAAGCTGCCTTGTTAGGAAAGGGAGGCCCCCGGAGTTCAGTGGCAGATATAAGTCTGCTCCTCCTTTGTGCTGACTCAGATCTGCTGAAGTAGCCCTCTGCTAAGGAACTAAAGGTTGGAGGAAATGAGACTCCAGGGCCATCCAGAGAAGTCCCATCTGCTCCCAAGACTGTCATGATAACTAACAGCTGCTGAATACTTAAATCATGCCTGCACTCCGCTAAATCCTTTACATTGATTGTCTTGCTTAGGGTTCCAAAGACCTTGTGAATTCGGTACTGCTTTGTAACCTCCTTTCTTAATTATTTCTATCAAAGGTAAAATCATTCTCTTGGGATGCAAAATCAAAATCTTGAGAAAAATCAATTATTTTCTTCCATCTTTGATAGCACATGTTACGATTTAGCAAGTACCACCAGTTCTTTTGAAGTGCCCCATCCATCCATCCATCCATCCATCCATCCATCTGTCCGTCTCCTTATCCTAGTTCAAAAATTCATAACTTGAAACCATTGTCAAAGGCATCTTCATAACCAAAAAGAATGTTTCTTTTATATCATAGTTCCATGTGTATGGTATATACATAGTCAAAACCATGGACAGTGGGACCACACTACCCACTGTCTAACACTGAGGTCTTTCTCTGTTCCAGTCACTGTTTAAACAGAGTTCATGTACATAAATATAAGTCATTGAATTCAGAAACTCCTCAGGGTAAAGATCATCATTATCTGCATTATATAAATGAAGAAGTTGAGGCATAGAGATGCAGTAACTCACCCAGACTCCTCCAGCTCATAAATAGTAGGTTCAGAAAGGAGTCCAGAGAAGTTGAGTCTAAAATCATTCTATATTCATTCTTGGCGGCTCTGTGCTTCACTATGAAAGTGAGGCGGCTCACTTTCGTTCAACACGTCTTTCATTCATGCATGATCCAGTATTGTACATGACTCGTGTGACATATTTGTTGAATGTGGCACCTAACACCGATGACATCCGTATCATGTCTCATTGAGATTCTCCTAGGAGCCTTTTAAATCTCCCTTATTGTTTCTTATTTTTCTCTCACATTATCCAAGTTTTTATTTCTAAAATGCAAGGAAAATAATTTATTTCCCATTACGTAAAGGTAAGTCCTAATTTCTTAGCATGCCACAGAAGAGCATGCACAAACTGAGCCCCACTGGAGGACTGGGTCTCATTTTTCACACTTCACACCATGTACTACTGCTTTTCACTGTCTACTGGGAATTCCCTCCTCTGTATGCCATTTTGGAAAAAAAATCTGCTCATCTTTCAAGATTCACTTTAGTATCATTTATTATCAATTTAGTATGATTTCCTTTCTCAAACCCCAGGGAACAATCTGTCATCCTCTAGTATAGTACTTCATATCTGGAATAATATTTTCCTTTGTTCCATCTTAAATTACAGACTCCTCCACTGTCCTGTCTCTTGCATCTCTGTACCCCCAACACTCGCCTAACACTTGTCAGAGAGGAGATGATGAGTATTTCCATCTTTGACTTTTGTGGTGGATCTGCACTTAGACAAAGGCAGTGTTTTGCTCTTCTCTCTGCCTCCTCTCTCAAAAAGTCCACTCCATACATTTCCTCCTTTAAAATCCATAAGTGACTGCTTCCAAAGTGTCATATTCCCATTGAAAAGTCTTCCTTGAAGCCCTGAATTTTTAAGATTAAGCCTATGTGTTCTTCACAAAAGTCCTGAACACTTATCTCATGATGATCTCGAATCCTTTTACCCTTATTGTTGTCACTTGTTTGATACTGTTTATTATGTGGTTCACACATTTGAGTACTCTGGTTGAAAATGCTTAAATTTCCTGAAGCTTTTTGAGGACATTAATTCTCTTCTTTCTTCTGCCTGTCTACCACTGAGCCTAGCACAATGTCTTACATGTGGGATGGTTTCAAATATCCGGTTGATTGATTTTTTTTTTCCCTTAAAACTGATACTTAGGTGTTAGGAGTTGTAACTTTATAATTCTGTTGTCTTCATCAATTTATATGAGCCAAATTCATTGTGAAATGAGAGTAGCAAGTATCTCAGAGGAAATAATTGCTTAACTGTTGGAGGTTAATGTGTGTGAAATTGATCTGGACCTGAATTGTCATGTGATATTTTTAAGGTATTGGAGCCTAGAGCTATACTGGGTAAACTATCACATGAATAAAAGAAAAGCATATATACATTTGTGGAAAAATGTATTCTGAGGAGCATGACATGAAGTAAAACCTTGAAATTAGTCATATTCCCTTTGTATTTATTTTTTCACACAGAATATAGAAAAGAGATGTGCGTGATTAAAATTAATTTAGCTTTATTTTCTTCTTCAGGTTTGCGAATGTATTTGACATAATAACTCCAGGGGAAATAAGGGAATCAAAGTTTTTTGTACCTTCTACTTAAGGCCCCTGATCTCCAGTCATTTCTACACTTGCTTAAAACAGACTTGCCAATTGTTGTAGGAGCCTAGGCTGACATACTCTGTCAAGGGAAAAGGTGTCTTGGATGATCAAATCTTGTTGTCTCTGACTTCTTTTATTTGGTGTCTCCAGGCAGTAACCCTTCCTCTATTAGATAACTAAACAATCAAACACAGACTTCAGAGTAACTTCATGGGAGACATTGTACATGGACACAGAGGAATGAATGGCACATCCCCCATACTTCCATCCTGAGCCCAGCACAGGCACCTGTTTATCTTCATTCACCTAAGACTGGTACAGCACATACTTACTGCACTTGGACCACACTTCATTCAGCTACGATGGGAAGAAGAGAGCTAATAAACCCTCTGCCTTTTCCTATATTCCTTTTTCTAAATCATTTTTAATTTAAATTCACATATAATGTGTTACTGCTTTCAGAGGTACAGGCCTGTGATTCATTAGTCTTATATGATACCCAGTGCTCATTACATCATGTGCCTTCCTGAATGTCCATTACCCAGTTACCCTATCCTCCCACCTCCTCCCTTCCAGTAACCCTCAGTTTATTTCCTATGATTAAGAGTCTCTTATGGTTTGTCTCCCTGTCTGGTTTCATCTTATTTTATTTTTTCCTCTCTTCCCCTATGATCCCTTGCTTTGTTTTTTACATTCCACATATCATTGAGATCATATGATAATTATCTTTCTCTGATTGACTTACTTCACTTAACATAATACCTTCTAGTTCCATCCATATGGAGTCCATATATTCTTTATAATACAATGCTGTATAAGAAAATGTGAAATCTGGATCCATTAGTAGTACGTTTTAACCTTTTCTAACCATAGAGCCATGTATTCTATTTCATGCAAGGCATACATAGCAAATGATTTGTTCATAAAAAGTTTGATGAGGCATATAAAACCCTTGATGGCCTCTGTGAGAAATATTTCCCTGGGAAACTGAAAGAAAAAGAGGACGCTATATATCTTTACGTATTGTTTGACTGCCTGGAGTGGTTCTAGAATACACAGTGCAGTATATTTCATAACAGCCAATGGACATCACTCGTGGAAAAAAAATTGAGTGTTCACTCTGTCATGGAATGAGCGCATCTCCAGTAGTGAATACAGATGGTAGGTGTTGTGTGAATGTGTGTTAAGTGTGTATGCATATGAATAAAAGAGAACACCTCCTCAAAATTCAATAATTCTGCTTTTAAGTGAGCACTGTAATGTCTCCATTTGCCATATTCGAATGATTTAGAATAGGGAAGGTTTAATCAATTAGGTGTATGACATTAAACAGAATTATAGGTCATCCTGAGCTTTTAGTAAAGTGCATGCTTTCTTCTATGCTCTTTTCTTACACATTTGAGCATTTACTATTAAGTGACAAAGATAACAGTTTCTAAAAACACACACACAAAAAACACAATAAACAATTGGCATATTTCAAAAAAACCCACAATAAACAATTGGCAAATTTCAAAAAAAAAAAAAAAACAGTTTCTAGCCATTCTGGTTCTCTTTTTTCCCTCTTGATAAAATTGTGGATATGAATACCAGGGAGTGGTGGGGAGAAGAAATCTTGAGGGATGGGTCCTCTAAAGCACTGGTTTTCCATTGGGGTGATTTTGGTCGTTAGGAGATATTTGGCAACATCTAGAGACGTTTTGGGTTGACACAAATTGGTGTGTGTGTGTGTGTGTGTGTGTGTGTGTGTGGTGTGTGTGTGTGTGTGTGTGTGTGGTGTGTCCCACTGACATCTAGAGGATAGAGGACAAAGATGCTACTAAGTATAGGATGGCCCCCTTCCTCCCCAGCTAGGGTGTACTTGGCCCAGGCTTATTCCTGAGATTACTTTTAGGTCCATTTAGAATCTTTTTTCTCTATCATTTTGTTCTGTGCTGTTATGAGCTTCCTTCTTTTCTGTGTACACACACACACACACACACACACTTTGAAAAATTTCAGACTCCTCCCTTTTTGCTTTCTTTATGAAACTTGTCTACTTCAAAACAATGAAGATGGGTTGTTGACTCATTTCTGTGTGGTCAGAACAAATCATACAATGAGATTGCTTTCCTGATAAGCACTCTTCACTATTATAAACCGTGTTTACTGTTTTCTTCTTTTTTATACAAACTCTAAACTCTGTTTTTCTAAGTACGTGAACTCTCCCGTACCTTGCTTCACTATAACTTGTTCCTGCCATTTCTATCAGTAACAGGCACTGATATACAAATTATGTATCTATATGTACATTTGGCATCAGGCAGATAATTAAATAGTCAAAATGATTGTTAATATTAGATTCAAATGTTATAGAAACTTAAAAATATTGATGGTGGGAAAAAAAGAATTTTATAGTGGAAAAGAGCTGTAACTGAAGTCTATTGTTTTTCAGAGTATGTTCCTTTAGAGATCCAAGTTGAGAGAGAAGAGAGATGTAGCTGAAGACATAACAGAGCAAGGAAGAGAACACAGAACACCTTTCTCCTTCAGCAGTCCAGCTTTTTCTGTATAAAGTGGTAGCTAAGATTATCTTGCGTCTTCTCTGGGTAGCCAACTTAGAAGCTTCTTGTCCAGACTGTTACTAGCCCAAGTGGGCCTCTTTTCATCTTGGGACTCATAACAGTTGGGATGCTGCATGTTTTCTCGATGCTGAGCAGAGGAGGCCAGCCTTCACTTCATTACCTTTATCTCCCTTTACTACCCATTATTTCCCTGGTCTTTGATCTCCACAAAACAATCCACATACCACCATGTGAGAGTCATAAAATAGAGAAATTACAGTGTAATGGGGAAAAAGTCACACTCCTCCATAACCTCACATCTCTGTGACTTCAGTCTTACCTGCAGATTGCAAATAAACACACTCTCACAGATTCTCACACAGCCCTTCCTTTCCTGGATTGTTCACTGATGCATATTGGGTACCTAGTGTGTGCTGAGAACCAGGAATATGACATAATGTCCTCACACTAATACTGTAATGAGAAATGAGAGACAGTAAATAAATATATAGTTATCGGAATGAAAGCTATAAAGGAAATAAAGCTATGCGGTAGAAGATAGAGGGTATTAAAATTAGATTCAGACATAAAAGATAAGGAAGGGTCAAGCTGGGTTAGAAAAAAACTGAATTATAAGTTCTACAGTTTGAAAGCACTTAACAGTTCAGTAAATGTTAAAAGAAAGGCGGGGTGTGATAAGAAAGATGAACTAAGTTTGGAGAAGTTGGTAGAAGCTAGATCATGGGAGGTGTAATAAGCTATGGTAGAAAGTTGGGACTGAAACTCATTGAAGGATTTCTTCATAGTGAATACCATGATCTGATTAAAAAAAAAAAAAGATTTTATTTATTTATTTGACAGACAGAGATCACAAGTAGGCAGAGAGGCAGGCAGAGAGAGAGGAAGGGAAGCAAGGCTCCCTGCTGAGCAGAGAGCCTGATCTGGGGCTCAATCCCAGGACCCTGGGATCATGACCTGAGCTGAAGGCAGAGGCTTTAACCCACTGAGCCACCCAGGCACCCCTCATGATCTGAGTTTTAAATGATTTCTCTGGGTACTCTGTAGATAATAGATTAGATAGATACATAGAATAGGTAATTGATTATACAGTGGGATTATATGCAGACACCAATGAAGAAAAAAAGACAAGGTTGAATCTATTATATAATCCAGGGTTAAAATAATCATATTTTTAACTAAGATGGCAGTGGCAGAGATGGAGAGAATTTATAGGATTTTAGAGATATTTCAAAGGTTGAACCCCCTCACAACTTGGCAAAAGATTCTGTGTGAAGTGTGCAATAAAGGTAGTGATCAAGAGTGGATTGCAGTACCTACCTTGATTACCCGGCTAGATAAGAGTCCCTTTGGCTGATGTGGAGATGAATGGGAAGAAGAGTTTGGAGAAGTCCAGGTCTGTTTGGGGTATATTTTAGATGTTTGCTACATTTGTATACAGATAAATCAAGTTGTCAGGGATAAAGAGTGTGGAGCTCCAACAAGAGTTAGGGCTGGAGTTACATACGTGGGCATCATCAGCATATGGATGGTGTGTTGGAAGCCATCAGACTGGATTACTTTGGTGAATAAGGACAGATAAAAGAAGAGTTGCAAACCAAGCCTTAAGAAACTTCATCTCTTCAGAATTTGGGAAGAGGAGAGAAAGTCCGCAAGAAGACAAAGAAGGAATGGATAATTAAGTAAGAAAAAACCTGAGAGAGTGCAGTGTCCAAAGTCACAGGCAGAGAGTTCCTCAAGAACAATAGTTGAACTGTTAAAATAAAAAACGTAATAAGCTTAAGTGGTCAACTTTATAAGAAATGAATACTTAGCACTTGCCTAAGTGCAAGGTAAAGTTGAAAGTGGGATGAGAATTCTCTTCCCACCTCTGTTGTTCACTGATTTTGTGGAAGGCTCAGACAGGACAGATACCATCTCCACTGGGTAGAGCAAAGCCAACATAATGCTATTTGAAAAATGGAAAATATTATTATATTTTAGGATTATCATTGTTCATTTCCTGTGCACTCTGTGTTTCACTCCTCTTCCCCACCTCCCATCAGTCACAATAAGTATACTCACAACAGCAAAATTTCTACAAAAATGAGTAATAAGAGAGAATGTATCATAAGGAAAATAAATTGAAAATACTTGGAATGACCATTGCAGGGAGATGAGAGGAAAAGGTTAAATGCTAGAAGATGCCTAGAGGACCATAATAGTAATAGGAAGTCAACCAAAACAGTGTTGTTTCATGAAAAACAGCAAACAGAAAGAATAGGACTAAGATCTACTCAGGGACGCTCTGTGACAATTAGAGGTGCTTGATATGTCTTCGCTCACGTAATGGTAACAACAAATTCTTAAATGCATATTACCCTTTTATAAGGTGAAAGCCAAAGCTTGTAAGGATTACACCAATTCTTTAAGTTCTAAAGTGGCGAAGTAAATAAATTTGGCTCTTTTCCTAAACTAATACGCTTCCTAGTACTCGATTCTAGTAAAAAATAATAAAGAAGTGGGAAATGTTCCAAAAAGTAGGGAAAATATGTGGATACCAAGGAAATCAGAGGGACTGGTGAGGGCACTGGTGTAAGGAAGATGGTCGGGGAGAGCATAAAGCTGCTGTTCTGTAGGGTTAGGCAGTAAGAAGAGAAGGGGGGAAGTAGATAAAATTATTTTATTAGCAAATATCTAGCATATCTCCCAGAGATACAGCTGTTCTATAGAAATGACTTCACTTCTAGAGATAACTCAAAAACTTACCTCTTGTCTGGATGTTTTCAGACAAAAGTCCCTTTTGGTGGCCTTAGTTCGTTCCTTCCATCCTTTACTTCATTTTCACCTGAGTAAACATAGTTTTTTCATTTCTTTGCCAGTAATATGATGGAAAGCATTTTCTAAAGGTTAAAAAAAATGCACATAGAAAACGTAACTTTCATTCTGTGTGTATTTGGCAGTCTCTTTTGTTTGTGAATCCAAAAGATGATGGTTCCTTTTAGGATTTCTTTGAACGCGTTGTTCCAATATGTCTCCACTGCCACCGAGTGCTGCTACCAGAGCGCAGAGCTGGAAAGAGCAGCTGGGTCTTTCTTTGGCTTTTGTGTACTAATTTGGAAATGGAACTGTCTTTGGGAAGCCTCTCTTGTTAATTTTGAATTTTGGATGTACTTATGCATCCAAATTTCTTTTCCCTAGTGCAGCCATGGAAAAGCTGTGTTGCCCTGGACTTTTGCCAATGGGAGATGGTAGGAAACATAAGATCTCATACCCTCAAATACGCATCTTGAATTTAATAATCATGACAGTGTTGAAGTTGCCAGTAGCTAGCACAAGCAGTTTGTAGCAAAGATTCTGACTCATGTCCCCAGGGGATTAACTCTCCTGCAGAAATCTAGATATGAAGCCAGTTGCATTCAAACAGTTTTGTCATCAGAAAAGTACCTACGTATTTATGCTGTTCTCTGACTTCTGCTCATGTAAATAATGAAAATGTTTTGAGTGACTAGGTAAGAAGCAGTAGTTGTGGTGGTCAAGATTACCAAGTTCCAATCTACCATTTGTTCTGTAGCAGCTGACTGTTTAATCCCTCTGTGTCATAGATTCTTGATCTATGGTGTGGTGTGATGAGATAATAATGGTCTGCCTCTTAGGCTGGCCATGGGAATTAAATATGCAGTGGTTAGAAGGGCCTCTTGCTCATAGAAATTTTAGGTTATGCCATTGCTTATGTTATTGTTACCAATCTCAGTAGTGTGGAAGCAGAGAGGACAGAGTCAGTATCTCCCAACAATTTATAATACAGTTGGGGAGATAAGGAGTAGATAAATGGACACTTAACATGAGTTTAAGAAAATATGATGTTTAATTAATGGTAAAATGATACAGTTTATAATGCTTGATTTTTAGATAAATACATACTATAGACATTGTGCTAAAATTGCAATCATATAAAATTAGAATCAAAAGAGATCTTACCATTCAATGCCTATCAAAATCCCATCCAATTTTTTCAAAGAAATGGCACAAATAATCCTAAAATTTATACGGAACCAGAAAAGACCTCGAATAGCCAAAGGGATATTGAAAAAGAAAGCCAAAGTTGGTGGCATCACAATTCCAGACTTCAAGCCCAATTACAAAGCTGTCATCATTAAGACAGTATGGTACTGGCACAAAAACAGACACATAGATCAATGGAACAGAATAGAGAGCCCAGAAATAGACCCTCAACTCTATGGTCAACTAATCTTCGACAAAGCAGGAAAGAATATCCAATGGAAAAAAGACAGCCTCTTCAACAAATGGTGTTGGGAAAATTGGACAGCCACATGCAGAAAAATGAAATTGGACCTTTCCTTATACCACACACAAAAATAGACTCAAAATGGATGAAGGACCTCAACGTGAGAAAGGAATCCATCCAAATCCTTGAGGAGAACACAGGCAGCAACCTCTTCGACCTCAGCTGCAGCATATCAGATAAAGGGCTAGTATCCAAAACCTATAAAGAGCTTAGCAAACTCAACACCCAGAAAACAAATAATCCAATCAAGAAATGGGCAGAGGACATGAACAGACATTTCTGCAAAGAAGACATCCAGATGGCCAACAGACACATGAAAAAGTGCTCCACATCACTGGGCATCAGGGAAATACAAATCAAAACCACAATGAGATACCACCTCACACCAGTCAGAATGGCTAAAATGAACAAGTCAGGAAATGACAGATGCTGGCGAGGATGTGGAGAAAGGGGAACCCTCCTACACTGTTGGTGGGAATGCAAGCTGGTGCAACCACCCTGGAAAACAGCATGGAGGTTCCTCAAAAAATTGAAAATAGAGCTACCTTATGACCCAGCAATTGCACTACTGGGTATTTACCCTAAAGATATAAACGTAGTGATCCGAAGGGGCATGTGTACCCGAATGTTTATAGCAGCAATGTCCACAATAGCCAAGTTATGGAAAGAATCTAGATGTCTATCACCAGATGAATGGATAAAGAAGAAGTGGTATATATATACAATGAAATACTAGGCAGCCATCAAAAGAAATGAAATCTTGCCATTTGCGATGACATGGATGGAACTAGAGGGTATTATCCTTAGCGAAATAAGTCATTCGGAGAAAGACAACTATCATATGATCTCCCTGATATGAGGAAGTGGAGATGCAAAGGGGGTGGGGGTTAAGGGGGTAGGAAAAGAATAAATGAAACAAGATGGGATCAGGAGGGAGACAAACCAAAAGAGACTCTTAATGTCATAAAACAAACTGAGGGGGGTGGGGGGAGGGGTGTTGGGAGAGGGTGGTAGGGTTACATTATATGTTTAAATAAAAAAAAAAAAAAGAGAGAAATCTTACCGATCAGACAGTACCACTGACTCATTAAAACAATGAAGACACCAAGGCTCAGATGTTAGAAGATCAGCCCAGGGCTGTTCTGCTTTATCACAACACAACCCAGGGCAGTTTCACTTCTGACATTCATTCCTGGGCTTTTTCCATTGGTCCATGCTGGTTCTGCAGATTGGAGAAAGGAGATCACGTCGTTAATGGGGATTCGGGAAGGTCCTACAAAATATGGAAGATGTAGCAGAGCTTTGCAGTGCTTTCACAATCTAGTTAGGTGAAGGAAGAGTTTTAGGAGGTGAGAGCATAGGTAGACAGGTAAGTGCTGTCTCCTCTCTAGAATAGTCGGGAGCCCTCTGAGGGAAGCGGAGACTTGCCAGGGAGCCCTGAGTGGTTACAGACATGTCTACATTCATTTACCAAATATTTATAAAACATTCACTGCATGTCAAGCTTACTGTTTTCTGCATACTTCATGGGAATCAGGGAACACAACTAAAATTTCTGACCTCTGGACTTTAAATTGTGGTCAGAGATGACAAATAGCTGAGATTGTAAAACATGAAGTATACAGCAATGTTACAGTGTGCTAGGAGATCAGTGAAAGTGCTGTGGCAAGGGAATAAGTAGGGTAAGAGCAGGGTGCATGAGTGGGCACATAGCAGTGCAGAATAGGTGAGCATAGGCCTTAACGATGATAGAAACACACAAAACTTCGAACAGGTGCGGGAGCAATCCAAGTGGGTGTATCAGGGGGGACCATTTAAGGCAGGGAAGAGCCAAAGCAAAGGCTCAAAGATGGGAAAATGCCTTGAATGTGTGAAGCATAGAGGTCAATATGTCTAGAAGAAGTGCCTCTTTGAGGTAGAGAACGTGTTCTCATTTGGGAATATAGTGAAAAAGAAAGGTGAGGGCGTGTCCGCATGTGTAAGACCTGTAGTGAAACAAGAAGCAAGTGAAGCGTCATTATCTGTTCTGCATTTTAAATGATCATCCTGGCTGCTGTGTTAAAAAGGCTTGAAAGTTCAACTGTAGAAACAGAGAAAACTATTAAAATCCAGTTACGAGCATGCCACGGGTAGTAGAAGTCTAGAGACTGGAGCGGTAGTTCGATTCTGGATATAATTGGACATTGAATTCCCGATAGACAGGGTTTGCTGTGTAGGGGAAAGCCAAAGCCAAAGGTAACTCCTAAGAAAATGTATTGTTAAGAAAGAAGTAAAGAAATTATTTCAAGGAAAAGGTAGTAATCCACTGTGTATGATGCCACTGGGATGTCAAACCAGAAAAGGACTGAGCATAGCCATCAAGGGGTAACATCCATCCCGACCTTGCTGAGACGGAACAGCCAGCACTCTAGGCACAGGTGGAGGTGACACATGCCGGCGTGGCTCAGTCGAGAACAGGGACATGTAAGATCAGAGGAACTGGAGATTAGGACTACAGCCATATCATGTGAGGAATTTTGCATAAGAAAATGAGTCGCTGAAGGGGAAATTTGGGAATTTTTTTTTTTTTTTTGAGTTAAAAGAAAGTTTGTTTGGCAATGAAGTGATCCACTATGTTGTACCAAATTACGGAGCACTTCCAACCTCTTTTAGATTGAGTTAAGGTAAACCTGTTTAAGAGAAGTATTGATTTTCACCTAGAATTCAAAACATTTTTAAATTGACTTGGGTTGCTCTTAAATTTAAGTATCATAATGAATTGTATATACTCACCATATTGACAATATTTATTGACTTTAAAGTAATTCCTCATTCTTATTTTAATTATTGCCGTGTTCTAGTAGCTGAGCAAATATAATCTATCCCATCCTCTCTCTCACTACTGCTTCTGGAAAATTGAAACTGTGTGTATAACATGCACCAAAATGAAAGGCTGTATTTTCAACTGCCTTCAAAAAAGATACTGAACTAAAACCATCTGTCTCTCCATCTATCAGACTTTGTCTTTTACTGTGTTAGCCTTTATATTGTTTGACTCCCTCTCATGTTGATGAGCTTCACATTGCCCAGAGTTGGGCATATAAAACACTCAAGAATTGGACTGAATGTGTGCTGAGCTCATGCTAGACATCTGAAGCTGCCTGTGCTCCCCCGATAAGGCAGCACCAGCCACGGGTGGCTGCTGAGCCCCTGAAATGAGGCTAGCCTGAATGGAGGCATACTATAAACCAAAACTATACACTGGGTTTTGTAAATTAAGTACAATAAGAAAGAAAATCTCAAAAAAACAAGATGTTGAACTAAAATCAGTAAGTTTTTAAAACCACCCTGGTTTCTGAGGCGTTTTCAAACTGCTAGTTGCTGGATATTGAAAATATTCCAACTATAAGTAAGTGTGTCTAATGGTATGGTTTCTGATAGGTTTCTGATATGGTTTCTGATGCATTTAAATGATGTCCTAGATTCATCATCTATTGTTGTTTTTGTCAAAGTCCAGTTAGGGAACAGAAACCACCCAGTTATTTCAGGAGTTCACTGGAGAGAAAAGGCTAACTGGACGCTGGCAGAGGAAAAGGGGAATGAAGGGAGGAATGCTGAGGTAACACAGGGCAGTGACTGCTGAGGGACACAGGGGAGAAGTGGGACTATCGGAACACAGAGGTTTGGAAGGGGGCCCCATGCAGAACTGGAACCTAGGCCTCCGCATAGGTGATACGAATATTGAATGTTGACAGGACTTCGTGAACAGAAAGTGGGATTCACAATTAAGGATTTCATGCCCTATATAAATATTTGTAGAGGCAATAGTACTGTGCACAATGAAATCTACTATAGGATACGTATTATGCACTATCAAGACTGTCATGCACATGCTTACCTTAGTATATTTTCTGATTTACATGCAAGATAACACACAGTTTATACTATATAGGAATTGTATGTAGTAGTGCATTATTAGTAGGGAAGGGAACCTCCATTGCCCAACTTGTGTTGATACCTTAAGAGATTGGAAAAGGGACCCTGTGGATCCAGGATCAGACCTCTAAGTACGGGTGCCTCTGTGTGTGTGCTGATACATCTTGGAGTATAGGAAGATCTAGAAATGGCACCTGATGCTACTGGCACCAGTTAAAGGTACATGGGGTAGAGGGCTATTTTTGTAGCAATGCTGACAGCAGCAGCAAACCGAAGAGGAAGGAACAAGCTCCTTCCTTCTCTGCCTCACCGTCTTCCTCTAGCATCCAGATTGTAGAATCTAACATAGAGCCGGCTGGAAAAGGAAAAGTACAGTTTCAGAGGCTTTTTCATAGCCAACATCACAAAGCAAAATACATACGATAGTAGGTTTTGAACTGAGAGGCAATAGCTTAAGGTCTGACCTCTGTCCTCTGTGTGCTTTGCCTGATACACAACAACCACGTTTAGTTGCCACTTCCAATACTGAACAAATTGATGAACCCAAAAAAGTTTCTCTGGTTGTTTATTTGAATTTAGAACCTACAGTATATGAGGGAAATGTATGTCAAAGATATGGTAAAGGTTCTGTATGTATTTGGACCAGATAAGCTTTACAGTTCTTGCCCAAATTCTGTGCTTTAATCATTGATTGGAGTGACCATATATATGGCCTCCTCATACTGTGTACAAATGGAATAACAGCTTTATTAAAAGATATAAAAGAGGGTGCCTGGGTGGCTCAGTGGGTTAAAGCCTCTGCCTTTGGCTCAGGTCATGATCCCAGGGTCCTGGGATCGAGCCCCGCATCGGGCTCTCTGCTTAGCAGGGAGCCTGCTTCCTCCTCTCTCTCTGCCTGCCTTTCTGCCTACTTGTGATCTCTGTCTGTCAAATAATAAATAAAATCTTAAAAAAAAAAAAAAGATTTAAAAGAATCCCTCCCTAGAGGAGATCAGTGTTTTACCTTTACATTAGTGTGGTCACAACCACACATCACCTTTAATATCATACGCCTTGCCCCATATGGACAAGAATATGTTTTGTTTTCATTTTTTTCCATTTGCTCTCTTCCTACAAGTAAAACCCAAAAAGACTGGAGAGCTCATATCGAAAACAAGCCTGACTCACTCTGCTTTGTCTCTGGGTATGGCTTGTTGATGTCCTTCCCAAACTGCCTAAGAAAAACAAATATTTTCAAGAAACTGTCAACAGGGCTGAACTTCATTTATTGCCTCCTGGTCTCATTTTTGGATGGGGGAGGGAGCCACTGCTACTGAATCCACAGGTCCCCAGAGTATACTAAGCACATAATGCCAGAAAGGTTAGTTTCAGAGCTTGCTTTCTTTTCATTGTGATGAACAGAGGTTTTGACCCTGCTAAAGTGCAGATATTTCTGGAAGAAGTTTTAAATCTTTTCCCCCACTTTGTTTCTAATATTGTACAAGAAATGATCGGGAGGGAGATGGTACTGAAAAGGGAGGGAGGTAGCCCACCTGGAAGGCAAATAAAACTGTTGTATAAAGAACAGCACCTTCCCTTGAACGGCATTCTCGGAGCAGCCGCCATCTTTCTTTTCCATCTCCAGGTTTGAGGCACTTCTTCAAGATCCTCTTTCTGAGCATTCTATTCAAGGCTGACCTTTATTTTCTGTTAGTGAACTGTGTATACTTTCTTATCATCTTTTAAAAATACTATGTGATTGTGTTACTTCAGTTTTTATCTGTTGGTTTATCTCTACCACTAACATAAGCTCTTTGAGAACTGGGACCCCACATCTCCGGTTCCACATTGTTTCTCCCAAGGGCTGAGTCCTGTGCCTGGCACAGATACATATCCTTAATGCACTTGACTAGGCAGATGAACAAATGAAGGAATAAACAGTGTGAATGAGCTTCAGATCCTTTTATTCCATCTTAATATAAATGCCCTGTATTTATCAGAAAAGGCATAATAAATTATTAAATTTTAATCCAATTTTTAAATATTATATATTTATGTTTCATTATCACTAATTCAATTAGTGGCACATAGTGAGACATTATATTTTTTTAAAGTACATTAATAATTTCACATTAAGTCAGCAATAACAAAAATGGTTTATATGATTTCATGTTCTAAAAAAGTAATAAAAACACTCCAGCTAAATGACATTTTAATAATGTGAAGTTTATTTGCAAATCTCTCATTTTTTTGTGCTCATATTGACACTGTCTTCTTTTTTTTACTTTCCCCAGTGATTTCTCATCTTTGGCTTTAAAGTGGAAAAGTGATTAAACATGTCAAAACAAATAACTCTGCATTTTAGTTTTTCAAGTAAATTAAAATTTCATGGGCTTCTTGAAAACAGTCATATGGAAACATCCAATAATAACCACATCAGATTCTAATGGAACAAGTTTTCACCAAGCTTAAGAGACCTTTTATGTTTTTATAAATCCATTTTGAGTGATAGCTGAAAAAAATTAAGTTTAGCTCATCCTTAATAATGCTATTTATGATAGTAATCCTTCAGAAGATTTATTTCTGCACCATGGATTACATGCACAACAGGACCATGTGCTGCATGTATTTATGAAAGGAAACCACTTTCATAAATATAGTTAAACTATATCGTATTGTGTTGACCTGAGACTGAGCACAATTAACCTGTTCATTAGTTGTGAATAAGGTGGGACAAAGTGATGGTTTAATGCAAGCATTGGCACATCTTAAAATAAAATGTAGGTTTTTTTTGTCTCAGGATGATTTTTCTTCAATATTAAAAAGCACTGGAGGGACGCCTGGGTGGCTCAGTTGGTTAAGCAGCTGCCTTCGGCTCAGGTCATGATCCCAGCATCCTGGGATCGAGTCCCACATTGGGCTCCTTGCTCAGCAGGGAGCCTGCTTCTCCCTCTGCCTCTGCCTGCCTCTCTGTCTGCCTGTGCTTGCTTGCTCTCTCTCTGTCAAATAAATAAATAAAATCTTTAAAAAAAAATAAAAAAGCATTGGCAATGCATAAATCTATAGCAGAAACTGAAAAATGGAGTTTTCTGTCTCTACCATTCTTTCCTCTTCCATGTATTACAATGAATTTTGTCCTTGTTGCACATCTGTTGGAGGCTGTGCACCAAGCAATGCACTTAGAAGATATACGAGGAATAAAAGAGGCTCCCTAACTAGAAAGAGTTTATGCTCTAAAGGAGGAAATGGATTTCTAACAACAACAACAACAAAAATACAGTGCAGTATAATAAATTCCATACAAATAATGCATGCATGTTGTTTTGCTAATAAACAGTGGTACACTTTGCTTCCTGGGGGATTCATTGGAGAGTTGAAGAGAAATAACATTTGATCTTGAGACATAAAGGTCAAAGATCTCGATTTGGGCAGGGGGTAAGTTGGTTTAAACAGGCAAAGGGAACAGCATTTTCAAAGTGTGAAATGGCACAATGTCTGTAGGGAACTTTAGCGGGTGTCTGGAGCATATGAATGGAACTGAAAAGGAGCAGAAATTTCTTACACTAATTCAAATTGGGAAGTCTTGTGTGACTTTTTAGAGAACCTTGATTATATTCTGTGGGTTGTTATTAGAAGTATATAAATAAAAGAATTATATGATTTAAATCCGCATTTCAGAAATGTGACTTCCTGGTAATGTTTAATTCTTGGTGTCAGTGTTTTAAAGGTATGTAAGTTATTATCTACACATGAGATTAGGTTAGGGTAAGATGGAGAAATATTTTAAAAAGTACATTTACAAAGTCAGATAAAACTATTTACCCATGATGTCCAAATATATTTAATTTGGCTGAAGCTTTTTAAGAAAGAACATTTTTTAAGACAAATAATGAACTGTACTCATTTTTCAATGCTGATTAAATTTATCAGTCTTCATATTACCACCATAAAATAAAGTATACTAATTTATTTTCATTCATCATCGTATTTCTGAAGACCAGAGTCAGTGCATGACCTACAAATTTTTTTTTCATGTTTGTGAATTCACTTGAATGTATGATTGATTAGGTATAAAAATCAAACTACAATTAATTGTGTATCTAATAAACTCTCATCATTTTGGGTTTTCTAAGTCCATAGACATGTTTCACAACTCAGAATATGTAATGAAGGCATGTCACTACTACCTAAACTGACAACTGTGTAGAAACTTTTTTTTAAAGATTATTTATTTATTTGACAGAGAGAGAAAGAGAGAGATCTCAAGTAGGCAGAGAGGCAGGCAGGGGGAGGGGGAGCAGACTCCCTGCTGAGCGGAGAGCCTGATGCAGGGCTGGATCCCAGGACCCTGAGATCATGACCTGAGCCGAAGGAGAGGCTTAACCCACTGAGCCACCCAGGTACCCCAAAACTTTTAACTACGAATTTAGTATATCTAGTCCATCTATGAATCATAGCTCTTTACATGATATGAATCAAATATTTTTGGTGCAGAAGCTACAACACAGAAATGACACTAATTATCCAAGGGTTTTAGTTACTTGGCTTGAGGTAGTTGAGAAAGTATAATTTGTAAGACCCTACAAATGTAAAAAGGTTTGCTTAGATAAGTTTAACATTATTTTGAGCTACCCAGTCACTGAACCACTATGATTGACAAATTGGTTTGTCAGTATCACAGGTAATCACAAGCCAAGGTAGCTCTTTTCTTAAATACCATCATAAAACTGGAGGTATTTCCAAGATAATTTTAATTAATATAAAATACTCAATATATAGACCTTTCATATTAGTGATGCTGATGGATACTTAACCAGTTTTTACACCCAGGACATTTTTCTCATTTATGTTCATGCTTTTAGGGAACTAATTTATTTATTAAGTTATAGGAATATGGAATAAAATGCCCCTGTCTCGGAGAAGAGAAAAGTTTTGGGGAGTTTATAATTACAGAAATATTATCTAAGTGACAAACCATATTGTGAATGCTTCTGTTGCTGTCAAGATTTTATTTTTAATTTACATAATAGCTATTTTAAATTACTGCAACTACTTACCTTTATTAAGATATATATTGAGGGGCACCTGGGTGGCTCAGTGGGTTAAAGCCTCTGCCTTCGGCTCAGGTCATGATCCCAGCGTCCTGGGATCGAGCCCCACATCGGGCTCTCTGCTCAGCGAGGAGCCTGCTTCCTCCTCTCTCTCTGCCTGCCTCTCTGCCTACTTGTGGTCTCTCTGTCAAATAAAAAAATAAAATATTTAAAAAAGAGATATATATTGAATGGCAGCAACTTTTATTGTATGCAGGAAATAGAGATTTAAAATTATTGTATGCAGGAAATAGAGATTTAAAATTCTGAAAGAGTTTAGGGGCATGTGGGTGGCTCAGTTGTTTGACTCTTGATTTCCACTCAGGTTATGATCTTACGATCTTGAGATCCAGCCACATTGGGCTTCCCCCTTAGCAGAGAGTCTGTTTTTTTCCTTCTCCCTCTGCCTGTGGTCCTCATGCTCACTCATTCTCTCTGTCTCTCTAAAATAAATAAATAAATCTTAAAAAAAAAAAAAAACAATAACACCAAAATCCTGAGAGAGTTCAAAATTTGATAAATAAGATACAAAATTGCAATATGATGCATTAAGTATTATAAGCATGCATGTAAAAGAGGCAACTAAATCTTTTAAGAGGGGAGTCTAAATATTTATGATTTTTTAAAAAATTTGGTTATTTTTCCAGTTGACTTATTTCGCTAAGCATAATACGCTCTAGTTCCATCCATGTCGTCGCAAATGGTAAGATTTCATTTCTTTTGATGGCTGCATAGTATTCTCCCTGATATGAGGAAGTGGAGATGCAACGGGGGTGGGAGTTAAGGTGGTAGGAAAAGTAAAAATGAAAGAAGATGGGATCGGGAGGGAGAAAAACCAAAAGAGACTCTTAATGTCATAAAACAAACTGAGGGGGGTGGGGGGAAGAGGGGTTGGGTGAGGGTGGTGGGGTTACATCATATGTTTAAATAAAGCTTAAATAAAGTAAAAAAAAAAAAAATTTGGTTATTTTTGTTAAGGTATAAGCCAAAACAATGTATAAGCATGGATGAGTTGGGAGGAAGGGTAATGCCATTAGTGGGGAAAGAATGCCCAAATTCCAAGATAATGGTACTGAGACAATTTTGGTTCAGCAGCATGAATCTCTTGGGGGAGTAGAGGGCTGATTGTGTTAGAATTTTGCATTTTACATAAAGAGAGTTGGATTATCACCTAAAAGCCCTGGGAAACCATTAGAAGATTTTTAGAAGTAGCATCAATTTGTTAGCTGTAGAGAAATGGCAAGAAGGGGACAGGTTCACAAGGTAGTGAGCAGATAAGTTCTAAAGGATTTGGTGACTAATTAGGTAGATGCAGGTGAACAAGAGTAGGAGAACTGATGAGAGCTCTGACTCCACATCTGAATAACTTGATGGAAATGATTATTAGCTGATACAAAATACAGAAGAAGAAACAGATATGTGCGGTAATGAATCGGCTAAGATATGAAGTATTTGAAGGGCCACTTGGATACTCAGATTTGCATCAAACAAAAGTAGGGTGATGTGAATTCTTCTGACATTGGTATATGGGATAAGTAAACTTCCTCTTGTTGAGGACGTTTCATATCTTGGGTAATGACTGTTAAGCCAGTGTATCCTTGGAGCACCTGTTCATATACATGTACACTGAAAGGCATGTCAGGTATGTCTTTCTGTTTACCACTGTAGACCTGGGGCCAACTGCAGTGCCTGGCACATAATAGGAACTCAACACCAATGCATTCAGTATTTCTGGGGATCTACTCATTCCATGAGAGGGATTTTTATGAGTCTCTTGGCACAAGCTCTCTTGTTCACAGCCTGCTTTTAAAGAGGAGAGCTGACCCAGCCTTCCCTGTTCTCTGTCATGGTAAATACTGGCATCTTTACAGGAGCATCAGCTGTCCCCCTATTAGAACCTTTTCCTCCATTTGAAGAGATTATTTCTGCCTCACACAAAATTGAAACCGCTTCCTGTGAATCTATCCATTCAAGAATTCCCTTTCTTTTATGTTATTGTTATAGATTTAATGTATTTATTCCTTTTTTTCATCAAGAAAAACTCTAATGCCATTTCCATTTTTTGTAAGTTATATGCTTTGACCTTCTTGCTCCAAAGCAAAAGAAGGCGAGTACAGAAGGAGTTTGTATTATAACTCTTAATCAGGGACTTGGATTTGCTCTGTATATATAGTCAGGGCATATACTCTGAATGGAATCCTTTGCTCTTAAACAGTTCAACAATCAGAATCATACTGTTTTCTCCCTGTAAAGCAAAAAGCACTTTGGCAACCCCTTGTTTGCCTTTTTACACACCAGAAATGTTCCGTCTCTCAGTAGTAAATGTATGTCAATCTTGTACTTGAGGCATGTGGGAACACCCATTTATAGCTGGTCTATTAAATGTCCCATCTATATTCCTATGTAGCTTGGTATTTATGTGAAACTATTTATCATTGCTTAAAATTTAATCTTAAGATTATCTGCAGAACTCATTTAGAAAAAGAAAAAAGTAATTTGTCTTGTAACTTTTATTATGAATAATGTGCAGTACAAAATAAGAAAAACTTTTCATAAGCTAATAGTTGTTCTGCTTCTGATCTGTTAATAATTAGTCAATCCATCATCAGTGGCAAGAACAATCCAGCATCTCTCCATGTATTCACATGAGTGTAGACAGGTGTAAACTTAGCCATTGAAAACGTCTTCTATGAATGTAATTATGCTGGAAATCTTTAGTTATGATAGTCCTTGTGCACAGTATTTACTGTCCACTTTACTTCTATGTCCACCCCTCAGTCAGTAGGTTGAATGGCATGTCAAGTTTGGGAGCTAATGGTATAGTTAACAAGTACCTTCAAGTCATTACTCAGTTTCAGCAAATTTTGAAGCACAAATATCTGTAGTTGTGGCTAATGTATGTCAGCTGAGTGAAGTAAGCCTGAAAATATGTCTTTAGGAAAAGAAGAACCACCTGCTGTCTGCCTTAAGCATATGTATTAATGGCTCTCTACACCCATGTTACATGAACCCAGAGGCTTATAGACACAGACACTTTTCTCCTGAGTTTTCACATCACCTGGGGTTGGATTCAAGTCTGCTCCATGTGCATCTCATCTTCAGACCAGTGAATTTCAGGGTGTGCCCTTTTCACGGTGGTGGCAGACCCACAGTACCCTGGGCCAGATCACACATGCACAATCTTTTAACTGAAAGTGAGAGAAGGGAGCCAGGAAAACTCAATTCACACTGTAGAACTGTCCCTTAGGGGTCACAGCTGCAAGAACCAAGAAAGCCGTGTGGTATCTCGATGGATGGTGGTGCCAAGATCTTGCCAGAAAGGAGAGGACCAAGTCTGAGGTCTTAAAAGTCAGAAAGTAGGGCGCGCCTGGGTGGCTCAGAGGGTTAAGCCTCTGCCTTCGGCTCAGGTCATGATCCCAGGGTCCTGGGATTGAGTCCCACATCGGGCTCTCTGCTCAGCAGGGAGCCTGCTTCCCCCTCTCTGTCTCTGCCTGCCTCTCTGCCTACTTGTGATCTTTGTCAAATAAATAAATATTAAAAAAAAAAAAGTCAGAAAGTAATGGACAGCTGTCAAGCTCAGTATAAAAAAGGGAAAAAGCAGTATCTTAATAGTCATTTCCTTAAAATTTAAGATTCTGAAACTTATCTATCAAACTGGGAAAAATAATATAATACCCATTACTAATTACTTAGAAGGTGTGACATAAGCTTTAGTGTGCTATTTTATTGTCTTAATGAATTTGAAGGTTTTATTATTGCCTTTTTAAACTCTTAATTGCTCGACAGATTTCTCTGTCTGGAGTGTTTATTAATCTCTCTTGTCTGCTGTGGTTGGAAGGATCTACTACCTTACCAAAACTCCTTTATTATCCTAGCATACAATTTTTTTGGGCTTCATCTTGCTATGGAGTTTTTTAATATGGGTATTTCATCATTCTGACTAAATTCTAACTTTCTCTAGAGCAGGGAATGGCTTAGATCTTCATTGGTGTCTAGAAGAATGCTTGGAAGTTAGGTGTTGAAGAAGGTTTTGTCCAGGAGTATCAACATCACTGTTTAGTTAAGAAATGTTTTGTTTTGTTTTTAAGTATTTTATTTATGTATTTGGCACAGAGAGAGAGGCAGAGCAGCAGGCAAAGAGAGAAGGGGAAGCAGGCTCCCGCTGAGTAGAGAGCCCGATTCGGGGCTTGATCCCAGGGTCCTGGGATCATGACCTGAGCCGAAGGCAGAGGCTTAACCTACTGAGCCACCCAGGTGCCCCTAATTAAGAAATGTTTTTATCACAACATATATGCAGAATGCTTACCGTGAGCAACACTGAACAATCACTAACACACTATTTTGTGTATTAGAGACCACTTTGATGTTAGAAAACATTCTCCTTTAATTCTGCACCTCTCCAGAAGTAATTTTGTCATTATTTGCTGAGAAAATGTAGTGTGTGTGTGTGCGCGTGCATGTACGCACGCGTACACGCTTAATGACAGAAACAGACATCCAGCTTTGGAAATGTAGGAGTTTGTGGGATTTCTAAATTGGACATCTCAACTGGAAGAACAGTGTAAGAGCCTTACACTGTACCCTCACCCCTTCCACCTTTTCTCATTTTCTGTTCCTCAGCAAAATTGTTTTAGCTTTTCTGAATCATTCAGTTGTACAAGGTTGAATTTATGAAAGTAAGATGCATCTTGAAACTCAAGATAAAGCAAAATGCAGGGAGAAAATGAAAATCTGTTCTGTAAATCCCTTCACAACTAGAGAGACACATATTGACTTTTTTGGTAGCTGCGGTTTACGTGACAGGTGTTTATGCCTGAAGTATTCCACGGATAAATGGAAGATTTTATTCTCAAGTGAGCTTGGTGTGCTTATGTTGGAAAAGCATAATTGAAAGAAAGCTTGTTAGATTTCAAATTTTAGTAAACTATGAAACAAAAGAGGATTGTTTGTAACTGTTTCTCAAATCTTGAAAGTCATTTGTGTCAGTTGCCATTATTTAAAAGGACTGAGTTTACAAAGCAGGCCCAATACAGGCTGCTTGTTTATTTTCAGATACCGGCCGGCAGCTGCCTTGGGTAAGCAGATACTTGTTACATGGTTAGGTTTGCTCCAAACGTGGCTAAGAAAGATGTATCAAAGACATCATTCCTACTTATGTGTGCCTTAAAAAAATAAAAATTTTATTCTTTACTGTCAGATATAGTTAAATATGATAAGGAATAATATTTAAATAAATATAATATTTGGTCTAACAGATTCTTAGAATTGGAGCTGAAATTTAAGACTGGTAGTCTGTCAATGCTCTTGTTAAACGTAAGAAAATTGAAGTCCAGAAAGGTTACAAGATTAGTATTTCTCAGTTTAAACTTTATTGTCTTCCATTTGTTATGGATTTTAACTTTAGTTTTGTTCTTCATAATGAGGAAACACCATCAACTTTTTGCTAAAATTGTGCATTCCATAGTTTTTGCTCCGTTGAGGGCTTCAGGCCTGCTCCCTTCTGTTGCTTTAAGCAATTCAAATGAAACTGAAGGCTTGATAAGAAAGTTTGGTATTTTCAGAATAATTTTGATTTCTTCCTGTAAGAAAATAATCTCATTACCTGAGTTGCTTGCCAGTGAAAAAGTGGATCTTACTAGGCAATTATTTGACTTTGCTGTTCCAAGGAGACTGATTGGCATGCAGTGTGCATATTGTGGACAAACTCTGCAGGGGGTTCACATATGAACTCTGTTTAAAAAACACGGATCAAGCTCAGCCTTTTTATTTCAAAACTAAGGTAATTAGGATCCATAGCCAAAGGGTGGACCAGTTTTTAACCAAATCTAATTGTGGTTTTATTATTGTATCTGGAAATGCCCCACCCTTATAAGACTACTTTTTCCTGGCAAAATCAGATGGATCATACGGAACCTGACATTTCCCTTTCTCAACTGTCTCTTCCGCACACCTTTGACTTTTATATTAACGCTTAGTGTCTTTAGCTTTTTTTCTCTCACATCTGTTATACTTTTAAACTCAGGAATCTTCCTATTCTTTACCGGGATTCCCAGAAGAATGGGTATAGGTAATATTCTACTTCCAATATTAGGTGGTGAAATTTTTATAATGGAGTTGATTTTTCTCTAACATGTGTAATCACTTTTAGTTTCTTCATTAGAAGAATGCAATTACAACACTGACTGAACCCCCCCAAAATACATATGTATAACTAGGTTAAGGGATGTTTCCCAAATGTCATCTGTATGTAATGTCAAATGTAGACATGAAAAATGATATAGAGGAGTTACTGACACTAAGAGCTTTGTATGTCAGATTTTGAAATGGAAGAAGTTTCTAGAGTAAATGTGGATTTTCTCCTAATTAATTCAAACATGAGAGAAGTTAACTAATTGCCAATTTTCCCCTAAATTGGCTTTGGTATATAAGTATTTTTAATATTCCCCTATAATAAAGGTTATGTTTTGCTTCAAAAAGCCAGGGCACCGGACATGTGTACAAACTACTTTCTAGAAAATACTCGTGCTCTAGAACCCGGCAGTTGGAGAATGTGAAGATAGTGCTTGCCCTCTGAGGTCTCTAGCAGGATTACAGTCAGCCCTTAGATACGTTTTTAATAAGAAGTCTATCCTCAGGCCACAGCAATGAAGATAAGTTAAATAGGCCTTTTTCATAGTAAGACTGGGTACCTTACTCTGTTGCCCCTTATTGTGCCCTGAGGGTGGTAGCCAGTTAAGAACTTTTTGTGTTGATTGCAGTCCTGTGGGACCCATCAGCATAAGCCCCACTGGCCAGAGATGATCTAGAGGTATCTCCTGGTGGCAGCCACAAAGGGCTTTGGGGAAGGATAGAAGCTCCCTTCCAAGAGATACCAGTGAGCTGGAGTGAGGCAGAGGGAGAGTGGAAAGATGGTGTTCACCAGCCTTCATCCCCAGAGAATATCCTAACAGCCCCTTGATGTATGTTAAGTTAGATGCCTATACCTCAGACCAACACTTCATGTGAGAGAGGCTTGCAGTCTGGGCACCTTTCAATAGGCTGCCTCTACCCTGGGCCTGGGGAGAGTGAGTTTGAGCATGCAGGCCTTTAAGAACCATTTCTTTGTTCATTGTAGATCTAGTGAGTGGGACATGAGCCTCATTGGTTTTCAAAGATGGATATGTTTTGGGGACTTGTCTGTCATCTGCTGGTCTTAAAAGTTGGGTTACCTAATGTGGGGTCCAAACCCTTCATTCCTTAGGGAGAAACTTAGGTTTTGAGTTTCCTTCTGATTGTGGGTCACCACACCAGGGGTAGAGCTTATGGTGAGATTGTTTCTCAGCCTTTCTTACGTGTGTGTGTGTGTGTGTGTGTGTGTTTTCTTGTTTCCCCAATGTAGGAATCACTCAGCTAGTGTTTGGTTCCGGTCTGCCTTTTCAGAGGAGATTATTCCATATGTAGTTGTAGATGTGTGTCCATGGGAGGGTGTGAGGTGGGATTATCTTCACTCTTTCAAATAGCTCCATCATATGTAAAATGCATAATCATTAAAAATTATTAAAAACCTGTAAATATGTGGAAAATTATTTTCAAATTGTGTTTTTGTTTATACAACTCTATTGAAACAATTGTGGCCTAAGGAAACTAATATACTTGGCTAATTCTGTTATTGAATAACAAGTATTGACTAAATGTGAAATTCTAGCTTCGAAAAAGGAAAAATATGGAAATATGAGCACAGATACCTGCACAGAAGTCCAGATAGAGCAGTTGCCTTAGTTTCAGCTACTCCACTGACCAGTACATGAAGCTGCCTCTGAAAGAATAGAATCTGTTCAGTGACCAATTGGTACAGAGATCAGTTTGTCCACTCCTAACTGGTATCTTCAGTTTATAGGCACAGTGGTTTTTGACTCAGTTTGGTTATAACTGTCATGAAACTGTCATGAAAACCTATTTAATGAGTTTGTTTCTGCCTTATCTAACTGTATATGTGATATATATCATGTAACATAGCTCAAGAAGCCAAATAAGGTGTAACAGACATAAAGTAGACTGGGTTGTTTTTAAACAGACATTTATTTCTGTCTCAAGGAAACAGTCTCTTGACTGTTATAAGTCATGACTCTTATATGGACACTGATCCTATATAAGAAGTCTCCACCCTCATGATCTTATCTAATCCTAATTACTTCCCAAAGTTGTGTCTCTTAATGCCATCCCACTGGGTGGTAGGGTTTTAACATAAAAATTTAGGGAAAACACAGACATTCAGTACATAACAAGGAGTTTGGTTAGCCAGTTTTTATTAAAATAGTATTGGGAAACAGGGTTAAAGATTATTCATTCTATTTCCTAATTACTATAAATTAGGTTTCATGATCATGATAAGAAATATATTTATTCCTGGCCAGGGGAGGGGAGGATGAGACAGGTATACCTGCAATTAATTCAAAATTCCATTCATTCAGTACACACCTACTAAATGCCTAGAATTTTCCAGACATTATTTGGAATACAGAACTGGTTGAAATGATGTTTCTGCCATGGGTGCTTATGATTCTCAGTCATATTGGTTCATTTTAATTTCCACTTTTATTGCTTTTCTTAATGACACTTTTCTCTGTTGATGCTTTTGAAGACAAGCAGATTTTCCAATGACTATCTAATATGTACCAATAACACCTTTATTCTCTGTTATGTCTTTGTGTAGAGACAAAGGTTTATTCTTTCCTTGACATTTATGGCATCCCGTGTACCTGTGCTCCATGAAAGGTTACCTAAATCAAATTTATTCCAAGTAGGCAATATTTAACATTAAAAAATGTCAAAGGAAGGGTAAGATTCTCTATAGAGCAGCATTGAATTGATTGACTGAATTATAACTAGGGAATGATGAATTGTGCATTCCCTTTTCATTTCAGATATTGGCTAATATATTGATTCTAACACTTACTCCATCGTTCAGTACAATTCTTTGACATACACCTGTTGTGGTCTGTTATCAAAGGAACGAGACTGAGACAAAGTGAAAGTTAGGCAAAGCTTTATTCTATGCCAAGCATTAGAAATCAGACTGACTGGCCAGGGGAATGAGACTGAGAGAAAGTGAAAGTTATGCAAAGCTTTATTCTGTGCCAAGCATTAGAAGTCAGACTGACCAGCCAGGACCGCCTCCGAGGAGAGGGACCCCGTCCCGATCTCACAGGCTGGTTTTTATAGGGCATAACCACAGACCCAAGGTACGTGGCTTCTATTGTTAAGGCGTTTACTCCTGGAATCGATACCCAGAACCAATACCAGGAACTGCTGGGATGTTTGGAACTGCTGGGGCATTTATTCCCGGAATGAAGTCCGTAAATGTAAACAACAATATGGCTACCCAGGTAATATGGAGTTGCTCTGGCTAAGTAGGCCCTAGTAGTTAAACAGGTTTTAACATTAAATCGGCCCTAACACATCTACCTATTGATTTTGATCCTAATTTTAATTGGATCAAAATATATTTCAGTCATTTGTAATTTTGTTGTTATAATTTGTCAATTTATGTTAATATAAGCTCTGTAAGATATTCCATTGTTCAGGTGATTATGTACAACTAGGCACAGATACAAGTAATTACCGACTTAAAAAATCCATCAAAAATGTTTATTGGAGAAATTGTGACTGAGAAATAGAACTGAACACAAGAGTCTAAAATAAGAGCAGAGTTCAGGATGTCTTGTAACTTAACACTGGATATTATATGACCCAAAGAAGAAAGAATCTACATTAATAGAGTTTACATACTTTCTATCATTTGATACATCTAACTCTACCCTTGTCAGCCAGGACATATAAAGAAACAAAAAAGATACATAGGTCTCATAAGCAAGAAAGAACCATAATTCAAGCACTAATTTTTTGGATGACATTAAATTCTGCAACTTCTCACTTAAAGTTTAAGGTAGCGAAGTGGGAATTATTTTCAATAACATAAAATTTTCAAGGTCATAAAATTAAATCCAATGAAGGCTTTTTAAAAAATATGATACAGGTATAGAACTTTCCGATTATTTAAACTCACTTTCAACTTCTGATCCCTCTTTCTATAAACTAGTCTTATTGTTGAGTAGCCTCTAGTTACCTTTAGCAGTCTGCCTCTTCTAATCAAAAAATTCTTAAAAATATGGTGCTGAATTTATGTTTTAATTTTTGAGTCACAACTGGAATCTGATTTCTGTCTTCACCGTTTAATGAAAATTCTCAAATGTAAATACCATCATGTTTATACCCAAATTCAGTGGAAATTACTTAGTTTTTACCTAATTGATGTCATCTGTTCCCTTGTTTTCCATGATACCTTGCTCTGGTCTTCTCATGGTACTCTGATCATTTCTCCTAGGTTTATATCATACCCATTTTCTACCTTAAATGTTGCCGTTCTTAGTGGTTTCCACCTTCGCTCACTACTCTTTTAACTTTATGCATTTTCTTAGGTTCTGTCCTTCCAGCCTCATAATTTCAGCAATCAGATGACATGATAAAGGGATCAATCCAGCAAGAGGATAAACTATGCAAATACTTATGTACCCAACACGAAAGCACTTAAATATACAAAGTAAATATTCACTGACCTAAGGGGAGACATAGACAGCAGTACAATAATAATAGGGAATTTTATACCTCACTATCATCAATGGAGAATCATCCAGATAGAAAATCAGTAAGGAAACATGAGCCTTAAGTGACATGTTGAGCAAATGGACTTAACACATATGTACAGAATATTTCGTCCAAAAGGAACAGAATACAGATTTCTTCATGTGCGCATGGAACATCATCCATGATAGATCATGTGTTAGGCCACAAAACAAGTCTTAATACATTTAAGAAGACTGAAATCTTATCAAGCATCTTCTCTGATCACAGCATTATGAAGCTAGAATTACAAGAAGAAAACTGTAAAAATCACAAATATGTGAGATTAAGAAATATGCTACTAAACAAACAGATCAAAGAAATAATCAAAGGAGAAATCAGAATACCTTGCAACAAGTGAAAATGAAAATATAAACCAAAACTTATAAGAGGAAAGTTTGCAGTGTTAAATGACTACTTCAAGAACCAAGAAAAATCTCAAATAAGCTTCCCTTACAACTCAGGGAACTAGAAAATGAAGAACAAACAAAGCCCAAAGTTGGTACAAAGAAGGAAATAAATATCAAAGGGGAAATAAATGAGGGGGAAAAAAAGACTAAAAAGGCAATAGAAACCTAAGAACTGGTTCTTTGAAAAGATTAAAAAATTGGCAAGTCCTTATCCAGACTAAGCAAGAAAAAGAGGACTCAAAGTCAGAAATGAAAGAGATACTGTAGTTGATACCACAAAAATACAAAGGATCTCATAAAACTACTATGAATAAATATATGCCAACAAATTTGATAACCCAGAAGAAATGAATTAATTCCAAAGCATGCAGTCTACCAAGACTGAATCAGGAAGGAATATAAAATCTAAACAGACCAATTTATTAATAAGGATATTGAATCAGAAATCAAAAGCCTGTCAACATACAAAAGTCCAATACCACACATCTTTACTGGAGAATTCTATAAAACATGTAAATAAGAATACCAGTCATCCTCAAACTTTTCTAAAAAATCTAAGAAGAGAGTAGTTTCCCAAAGTCATTTTACAAGGCCAACATTACTCTGATACCAATGCCAGGCAAGAATGCCACAAGAAAATTACAGGCCAATATCCATGATGAACACTGATGCAAAAATTCAACAGAATTTTAGCAAGCCAAATTCAATGATGCATTAAAAGAATACATACCACGATCAAGTGGGATTTACTCCAGGGTTGAAAGGATGTTTCAACATCCACAAATCAGTGTGCTACATTAGACTAACAGAATGAAGGATAAAGATCATATGATCATCTCAGTTGATGTAGAAAAGAATTTGTTAAAATTCAACAACCATTTATGATAAAAACCCTTAATAAAGAGAGTAGAGAGGGAATGTACTTCAACATATTAGAATCTGTATAGAGGACAAGCCCAAAGCTAACATCATATCCAATGGTGAAAGATTAGAAACAAGGCAAGGATGCCCATTTGCACCACTTTTATTCAACGTAGTAGTGGAAGTTCAGAGTGATGAGGCAAGAAAAAAGAAGTAAACGTCATCTCAATCAGAAAGAATTAAAACTGTCACTGTTTGCAGATGACATGTATTGAAAACCCTAAAGGCCCCACCAAAAAGGCAAACAAACAAACAAAAAAAACTGTTAGAACTAATCAGCAAACTCAGTAAAGTTCCAAGACACAAAATCAGTATAAAAGTATCGTTGTGTTTCTATATACTAATAATGAACTGGGGCGCCTGGGTGGCTCAGTGGGTTAAAGCCTCTGCCTTCAGCTCAGGTCATCTCAGGGTCCTGGGATCGAGCCCCACATCGGGCTCTCTGCTCAGCAGGAAGCCTGCTTCTCTGCCTGCCTCTCTGCCTACCTGTGGTCTCTATCTGTCAAATAAATAAATAAAATCTTTAAAAAAATAAAAAAAATACTTTATACTAATAATGAACTATCAGAAAGAGAAATTAAGAGAACAATCTCATTTATAATTATATCAAGAAGAATAAAACACCTAAGAATACTTTAGCCAAGGAGGTAAAAGACTTGCACACTGAAGAGAATAAGAACTTGATGGAAGAAAATGAGGAAGACACAAATGAGTGAAAAGATAATTCCATGCTCATGGTTGGAAGAATACTGTTAAAGGCATTTTAAACAATGTACAGATTCAGTACAGTCCCTATCAAAATTCCAATGGCAGTTGTCATAGAAATAGAACAAACACTTGTAAAATTTGTATAGAACTTAAAATGACCCCAAATAGCCCAAGAGATTTTGAGAAAGAAAAACAAAGTTGGAGGCATCACACTCTGTGATTTCAAACTATATTACAGTTATAGTAATCAAAAGTGTTGTATTCACATAAAAACAGACACATAGATCACTGAAACAAAATAAACCAGAAGTAAATTCATACATTTATGGTTAACTAATTTATGAGAAAGCATCCAAAAATATACCATGGGGAAAGGACACTCTCTTCATTAAATGGTGTTGGAAAAACTGGACCCCCATCCATAACAACTAATTTTTTTTTTTTAGATTTAATTTATTTATTTGACAGAGAGAGATCACAAGTAGGCAGAGAGGCAGGCAGAGAGAGAGAGGGGGAAGCAGGCTCCCTGCAGAGCAGAGAGCCCGATGCGGGGCTCAATCCCTAGACTCTGAGATCATGACCTGAGCCGAAGGCAGAGGCTCAACCCACTGAGCCACCCAGGTGCCCCCATAACAACTAATTTGAAGTGAATTAAAGACTTGAACATAAGACCTGACTGTAAAGCTCCGAGAAAAAAACCTAGGTGATAAGCTCTTTGGCATTGTTCTTGGCAATTAAACTTTGTTGGATTTGACACCAAAAGCGAAGTGAACAGAAGCAAAATAAATGAGTGAGACTATATCAAGAAAAAAGGCTTTAACAAAGTAAACAGTCATAATAATGAAAAGTCAACTTACTGAATTGGAAAAAAATACTTGCAACTCATATCTGGTAAGAGATTAGTATCCAAAATCTGTAAGTAACTCAGTAGAAAAAAAAAATCTGTTTAAAAAAATGAGCCGAGGATCTGAATAGATATTTTTCCAAAGGAGACAGACAGATGGTCAACAGATATATAAAAAGTGTTCAACATCACTGATCATCAGGTAAATGCAAATCACAACCCAGTGATGCCTCACACCTCCTAGGGTGACTCTATCAAAAAGATGAGAGAAGTGTTGGTGAACATACGGAGAAATGGAAGCCCTGGTACCCTGTTAGTGGGAAAGTAAACTGGTGCAGCCACCATGGAAAACAGTATGAAGTTTCCTCAAAAAATAAAAATACAGTATGTGATCCATTAATTTCACTTCTGTGGGTATTTGTCCACAGAAAATAAAAACACTAACTTAAAAAAAAATCTAGACCACCATACCATGTTCACAGCAGCATTGTTTACAATAACCAAATATGGGAACACCCTGAGTGTCCATCAGTGGATGAATAAACAAATTGTGGATATACAATGGAACATTTTTCAGGTGAAAAAAGAAGGCAGTCTTGCCATTTGTGGCAACATGGATGGACCTTGAGGGCATTATACAAAGTGAAAGAAATAAGACAAGATAAATACCATGTGATTGCACTATATGTAGATTCTAATAAATAAAAACATAACAAAAACCACAAGGTTGTAGATACCAAGAAGAGATTAGTGGTTGGCAGAGGATGGGTGATGGGAAGGTTGGGCAAAATGGATGAAGGATGTCAAAAGGCTCAAACTTCCAGTCATAAAATACATAAGTTCTGGGGATGTGCTATACAGTATGGCAGCCCTATTTAATAATACTGTATTGCATATTTGAAGGATGCTAAAGTACTAAATTTTAGGAGTTCTCATCACAAGAATAAATTTTATAACTGTTGATGGATATTAACTAGACTTATTGTGGTGATCATTTTGCTGTATATGCCATTATGCCATATACCTGATACTCATATATACCTCAATAAAAAATAAAAACAAAACGAAACAATCAGAAGACTTCCACTGTATTTCCCACCAGCCACCCAGGTCATTAGCTTTATACCTAGTTCCCTGCTATGGCTACAGCTGGAAGTTCCTTCACACCTCGATTTTATAATGCCCCAAACTGAGTTTTCCTCCATCCTTAAGATTAATTCCTCCTCTTCCTCTTCCTCCCTCTCCTCCTCCTCCTCCTCCTCTTCTTTCTTTTTCCTTTAATCTCAATTGGGCAGCATCCCTATAACCCTATCCCTTAGGCTAGAAATACAGCTATCCTCTGATTTCTCCCTCTCTTCACTGCCCATTTATCAAGTTAAAGGCCTCCCGATTTCCCCTGTTTTTACAAAGAAAAAAAAAAAAACATTTGAGAGAGAGTGTGTGCAAGTGAGAAGGAGCATGAGTGGGAAGGGCAGAGGGAGAAAGAATTAGAATCTCAAGCAGACACCACCCATAGCCCTATGCAGGGCTTGATTTCACGACCCTGAGATCAGGACCTGAGCTGAAACCAACAGTTAGATGCTCAAGAAACTGCACCACCCTGGTGCCTCCTGATTTTATCTCTTAAAATGTTCTTTAATCCAACCTTTTTCTCTTTTGTTTTACCCTTATTTCTGGCTATTATACTTCTTATTCATAGGACCACTGTTTATTCCCATCTGTAGTTAACTGCTAGCCTTTATTCATCTTTCTATTATTTTTTTTCCAGACAACTAGTAGTCTAATCTATTTAAATGGCAAAGCTGGCCATATCCTACCTACTTGAAACTTTAAAATATCCCTGTCCCCAACTGTTTGGATTTCCCTACACGTACTATGCTGCTGCTTCTTGAACTGCTACAAATGGTGATCATTCAGTGATGCTGTTGTCAAAAATAGGCCTGAAAGGAGCATCTGGAAGTAGGAGAAAAACAGTTTGTATCTCTTCTCTGTCCCCTACTTTATAAATGCTTGGTCTGTACCTACCCTAAAACTAGACAGTCATTTGTCTGTTGGATGCTGACTTCTTAAAGTAGCCAGAGTGATGTCTCTGACCTCCCAGTAGTTCCTTCTCCCAGCTTGCATTCAGAGATAATGCACATGAGTGAAAGGAAAATGGGGGTTGAATGGGACAAGTGGACATGTCATCTCAGGAAAGCAGGAGCCTCGCGGCGCCTGGGTGGCTCAGTGGGTTAAAGCCTCTGCTTTCAGCTCAGGTCATGATCCCAGAGTCCTGGGATCGAGCCCCGCATTGGGGCTTCCTCCTCTCTCTCTGCCTGCCTCTCTGCCTGCTTGTGATCTCTGTCTGTCAAATAAATAAATAAATAATCTTTAAAAAAAGAAAAAAGAAAAGCAGGAGCCTCTAAACATAAAATTTTATAAAGTACTCTATAATTCAAGGACATCAATAACAGGTACAGAGAACTAATTTTGCCTAAAACATGGATGGGTCCTCTACACTCTTACCTCTGAACTGTGTCTTCACAAATCTACTATCAGCACAACAGACCCACCCAACTGCAGTTCATCCCGCTAACCTTAATCATACTACTGGCAACATCATATTACAGTCATCTAGACTTAGAAACTGAGTCAAAAAAACAAAAACAAAACAGCCTTCTATTTTCCTCCCAACATATAGTTACTTGTTAACTCCTTTCCAAGTCCCTTACATACATAACCATCTTTCTCCATGGCTATGATGATAATCTGATTTCTTATTGCCTACTAATAAAATAAGTGAATTGGCTTCCAAATTCTATTTTTATCCAGATATCAATCCATTCTAAACCCAATATGATCCTATTCTTAGTAGCAAAGCACAAATCTGATCATGTCATTCCTGTCTATGCTTTTCAGTACTTCTCTATTACAAACCAGACAAGGTCCAATCTGTTTTCTGCCTTTTCATTCTTCCTTTCTATAAAAAAAAAAAAAGTTTATATATTATAAGAGAAAGGAACCATGATTTACAAAGCAGCCCTTTGAAATAATAGTGAAAATTTAAAAATCCACATAAATAATTAAGGATTTTGCACCCAATTCAACTGTGGGGAAGGGTTTCCCCATAGCAATAAGCAGTGCTTCAACACCAGTTTGGTGTCTTGTAATTCTGACACCATGTACCTGGACATACCATCAGATCCAATAGGTTAAGGGCTCATTCCTAAAGACTGCCTTCCTACCACTTAACATGCCACACACATGTCCCGGTTGTCACCCAGGCCTCTATGACCAACTGGCTATAGATTGGAAGTTTCAATGACTCACGTCCCTCAACTTCAGTTAATTTGCTAGAGGGCTTCCAGAACTCAGATTACTAGTTTATTTTGGAAGGACATAACTCAAAAGAAGCCAGATGGAAGAGATGCAGAGGACAATGTATGTGGAAGGAATGCAAGGTTTCCATGTCCACTCTCCACACATCTCCCCATTTACCAATATGGAAGCCCTCCCAACATCATCCTTTTGGGTTTTTATGGAGGCTTCATTTCATAGGCATGGTTGGTCAAATCAGTAGTTATTGGTGATTAATCTAACCTCCAGCCCTCTCTTTCCTGGAAATCAAGGGGGTGAGACTGAAAATTTCAACCCTCTAATCACATGATTGGTTTCTCTGGTCACCAGGCTCCATCCTTAGTTGTGTTCCAAAATTCACCTCATTAACATAAACCCAGTTATAGTGGAAGGGGGCTTCTTATAAGTAGTAAGATACCTATTTTACTTTTGTGACTTCAGAGAGATTTCAGTGACTGGAGATAAGAGACCAAATATTATAACAAAAGACATTCCCATTGGTCTTACCACACAGAGTATTCCAAGAGTATGGGGGGCAGATATGAATGATCAAATATATAGTTCTTATAAATCACATTATCACAATGATATATATACTTATGGTGATAGTAGTATACTGACTCAACAGTGCTTTTCAGATTTTTAGACTTTGAACCATTTTGACAATATGAAGGGCCTCTGGACCATTTATACCAGTTATTTACCATTGAGAAAATAGGAAAGAAAAGGGATGGAGAAGGAGGTAGGAAGAAGTAAGAGGGAAGGGGGAAAGGGATGGAGACAGGTAGGGGGAAGAAAAAGGGGAATGGAAAGGGAAAGGAACAGAAGGAACAAGGGAAGGGAAAGAAAAAAATTTAATTCATGACAGCAATAAAAGATGATAAATACAGTGCACATTATAACCCTTTGTAGTACTCCTCTGTAATACTGGGAATATCCTAAGAAGTGTAAGTTTACCATAGATCATGCTGTAAGAAGTAGTAATAATGAGAAGTGTCACAGTCCTCTGAAATCGAAGTTGGAATACTAGTCACATCAACCACATTGCTAATTCCATCACAGTGAGGAAGTATCTTAGAGATCATTTAATAGAGTAAAAATTCCCTCCGTAGAGACAGATAAAAGTATGTGTAAAACCAGTCTACAGTTGAAAGGGACCATATTGCTGGTCCACTGCGAGGGGTGGGTAGACTAACTGCTGGACTTAATTAGCTGTGTACAGAACATTTAAGGATTAAATCTAGAATGTACTTGCTGTAGTGCACCTAGGAGTAAACCTTCCAAGGTCAAAGATTTTTGTCTAGTCAGCTCACCTAATGTAATGGTCTGCTCCCCCCACTGCCACTCCCCACAAAGTCCCACCTATCCTTGAAATTATTCTGCTTTTAAACCATTCTGGACTACTCTAGCCTGTGGTACTTTATCAACGCTCTTTAGATTTTGTCTTAAATGTTCATTTGATAATGAGCCATAACTTTCCTATTACATGCTACTACTCAGTTTTTCTTTTAAGCTATTTGTACGTTTCTTATGCATATGTTCACACATGTGTCAATCTGTCTTCCTTTCCATGTACAGAATATACCCACCCCACCTCCCTGAAACTTCCAAGAGGTAAGAAGTAATATTATAGGAGGGGGAGGGGCACAGAGAAGGAAATCATAAGCAAGCCCAGACTTGTCTCTGAGGTCCACTCACAGCATTGCAGGCATGAATTAGGGAGGGAAGATGCAGTAACAGTGCCTCTTACCTCAAATGACAAAGTAGTAGGATGATGTGCCTTTCCATTTGTTTTTCAAACTTCTATCAGATTTTCCCAACTTTTTTCACAAGCTAATCAGGAGGACATGAACACCTGGGTCAATGATGGGTCCAATATATCCTATTATCAGAGGTTACTTGGAGAAGTTTTTTCTAAAACTTCTAAAAGATGGGATTCTAAAAGCTTTAATCTGGCTGCATACAGCCTTTAGTAGAAGTCCCAAATTCATCCCGATAACTAGACCGAAAGGAGCCTCTTACAGGGTAATGATTCTGTTTAATGAGGATCTTTCTGAAGGTCAGAAAGGTCAGAAAGTCTACCCTGGATCACCTTCAAGATATAAATGAGTAGGAAATGAATATCTATTCACTTCAACACTTGGAAAGTAAGTATATTTCAACATAAAAGGATAATTACAATTGATGCCTTTGGTGTTTCAGCAATGCCTATACTAAGTTTTAATATGCATTTCTAAAAGTTCCCTCTTATCTATCATTGTAATTATTTTAATCAATCATCCAAAAGACATTTACTGAATGCTTAAGTAAAATAGGCATTGTGCTAAGTGGGTCTTCAATAAAGACTTCTTAAGTCAAAATATTTAGATCCTTAAAAATAGGAAACCTGTGGGGCCCCTGGGTGGCTCAGTCAGTGAAGTGTCTGACTCCTGATTTTAGCTCAGGTCATGATCTCAGAGTTATGAGATCAAGCCCGAGTCAGCATAGGATTCTCTTTCTTCCTCTCCCTGTGTCCCTCCCCTCACACTCACATGCATACGTGCTCTCTCAAAAACAAAAACCAAAAACAACAGAAAACCTATAATATGTATAGCATATTATGCTCTCTTCATGGTTGTCCTAGTTCTGCCATTTACTAGCTATGTGAAATAAACAAGATAGATCATCATAGAGTTCATCATAGACATGCATATAAGGAAGACCATCATGTATATAAACGTGTCTTAGAATCATATATTTTTTTTAATTTTTCATCTCAATTTGATCTCTTAACGTTATTTTACTCCTTCTTAGAAACTGTATCTTCTTTACACCTACTGAGGGCAACCAATACTTTATAATAATAATCTCTGATTCCAATATTCAGTGATTTGTAGGTATATACTCTTCTTAAACTCTAAGATAATGTTCTTTCTCCCTCATTAGAAACATGTACTTAATCTCATTTTTTCTTTTCAACCCAAAACGTGCAGGGACACGTTTTGTACACAGTACAAAGTACACAAGTACACAGACTTGGTGCTTGTTAATAGGGTGAGTCCATTTGTACTTCACCATGTTAGATGCATTTGAAGGTTGAGGGAAACCCATGCTAGGTAAGTGGGTAGGCTAATGTGCATAGCTCTTACTTCAAAACTAATACCTAAAGGCAGTTGTTTAGTGCAACTTTGAATAACTGAGGTGAGATCTTTTTCTTTTGCTCATTTTCTCCATACATATAAAAATTGAAAATCTTGGTAACAGCTTGGGTCATGATCTCAGGGTCCAGGGAATGAGCCTCAAGTCAGGCTCCACACTGAGCTGGGAGTCTACTTGAAAATTCTCTCTCTCTCCTTTGGCCCCTCCCCCCACTCACACACTCTCTCTCAAATAAATAAATCATTTAAAAATTTTAAAAATAAAAAAATCATTTAAAAATTTTTTAACCTTATATCCAGAAAATACTGTTTGGAGCAGCATCTGATCTGATTATAAAGCTTTACTGTAGAGAATACACTAATTTACGTCCTACCTCTCATGTTTGCGTGTGGTAGACAGGATAATGCCCCCTGGCCTCCCCCCAAAAAAATCCATATCCTAATCCCTGCAGCCTGTGAATGTATTATGTTACATGGCAAAAGAGACTTTGTAGATGTGATCAAGGATACAGAATAATCCATAAATGTCATTGACACCAGCTTAAAAGAGAAGGAACAGTTGCTTCAATAGATACAAAAAAAAATGTATTTGTTAAAATTTAACACTCATTCTTTATAAAAATTTATTAAATTGAGAACAGAACTTATTCAGCTTGACAAACAGAAGCCACTGAAAATATATAAATACTGTCACATATTTTAATTATTTAAAGTTGGGGATATTACAAGTGACTTACTAAATAAACTTCCATTCAACCTTTTTTTTTCACTCGTATTCAACTTTTAACTGGAAACCCAAGCCAGCATAATTAGAAATGATAATCAAATGAGCTGAAGAGAAATGGGGGAAAAAAGGAAATAAACTATCACTATTTGCTGATAAAAATACTCGTGTAGAAAACTACTAAAGAATATAGAGAAAAATATGAAAATAGGGTGGTAACAAAGTGATTGGATATAAAACTAATATATAATATTTAATTGTATTTCCATATAACAGTAACAAATACCTAGAACATACAATTAAAAAGACATTGTAACTTAAAATAGTAGTAGCAAGTCTAGGTGCTGTAGTAGGATTATAAATGAATAAACCAAAAGTGTATGAGACCACAGGAAAAAATACTAAAAATCATTTAAAATATTTAAAAAAAAGTAAAGAGAGTGTATACAATGCACATGAATAATTAAAAAGCTGTCAAAAGGCAAAGTCTGTTCAAATTGATTTATAGACATAGTATTATTCCAATAAAATTTCCCAATATCTTAATATTTAGGATTTTACAAGTGAATTTTAGGATTCTTGAAGGACAGTAGAGAACTAAGAACTATCAGGATATTGTTGAAAAAGCAAAAAAAGAGGAATCCATCCTATGCGTTGTCTGAAGACAACCCTGAGGACAGTATTGATGGCAATTTCAAGAATGTAAAAATTAAGATCTTGTGACACCAGTGGATAAAGAATTTAACTGGAGGAAGAGACTTAGAAATACAGAAAAAAAGACAGTATTTATTTGGTGACAGATCAGTAGGGAGAAATGAAGAGAGGGACTGTTCATTAAATGGAGTTAGGAAAAAAGGTATTAAGTAATCAGATATACTACATGTATCTCTCAATGTTAAAAGTAAAATTTTAAAATTCTTAGTAGAATGTATAAACGAGTATCTTCTAGATTTGGAATAAAGGAGAAATTTCTTAAGGAAGGCACAAAGCACTAACTATAAAAATTTGACACACTTAACTTTAATGAACTTATTTTTTCTTGTCAAAAGACATCTTAAATGCAAAAAATGATAAAAATGGCAGAGGAAATGTTATGCATCAAACAGATGGTTAGTAACAAGAGTATATAGAGAACTATGAATCAGTAAGTAAAGCAGTAATAACCAATAGGCGGGTAATGGGCAAAGGAGAGGAACAAGCATTTCACAGAGGAGGACAAAATGAATAGTGTAAACATGAAAAATAAGTTCAACATTATTTGCAGTTACAGAAATAAAAATGAAGAACACATAAATAAACCAGATAATATTTTCACATGTAATCAACAGGCAAAATTAAAAGTTTGATGATATATACTGCTCAAGGTCTCATGGATTCACACAGTAATTATTACCGGTAGAATAAAAGAAGAAACTTAAAAGGAAGCAAAGAGAGAGAGAAGCCAAATTATGAAAGACTTTATTATGTAAAGAATATTATGTAAAGAATTTGGGTTTCATTCCAAATAATAAATGTCATGCAACAATGTGGGTAGAGCTAGAGTATATTATGCTAAGTGAAATAAGTCAATCAGAGAAAGACAATGATCATATGATTTCTCTGACATGAGGAATTTGAGAGGCAGGGCGGGGGGTCGTGGGGGCTGGGGAGGGAAAACGTGAAACAAGAGGGATCCAGAGGAAGACAAACCATAAGAGACTCTTTTAATCTCACGAAACAACTGAGGGTTGATGGGAGGAGGTTAGATTTGGCCACCGTACGAGGTAGACATGAAATATCAGTGGCTTTACAAAATAGAAGTTTACTTCTCACTAGCTGAAAGTCCAGTTGATGGCATTGCAAGGAGGGGCTGGAATCCTCCACTGCACAATCATTCAGGGTATAAAAATCCCACCAGCTGTGGTGGAGAAAGAGAGCCTGGGGAGTCATGCCTTTGGATTTTTATGGGCCAAGCATAGAAGCAGCACATATCACTTCTGCCTACAGTCCATGACCAGAGCCCCATAAAATGCCACCATTGCCTGCACCAGACTCTCACATCCTGCTGGGTACTGAAAGCACTGAGGCAAAGTTCTCCATGGGGCTCCTTCCCAGCCAGGACCTCACCCTGTGCATAGATAGCCATAAACAATGGCTAAGATCCATCTAATAGAAATAACAGAGGAAACTGCAAAAGTATAGAAAGTATAAGCATGAAGCACCATGGGCCCCATTTGAAACAAGTTAGAAAAACGAGAAGTCTGACAGGATTGACTTCAGGGAAATTAATCTGAAGGCAGAGTGAAAGGGTTTGGGCTGGGCGAGGCAGGAAGGCCCTGAGCTACCAGAGATAGGACATTCGAGAAAATGCATGCTGGAAGTGAGTGTGGCAAAGTCAGTGGAGAGGTGGGAACCAGCAGGATCATATCTAAAACAGTTCCTTCTTGTGGAAAGTGCATATCACACATATTTTAAGAGTTAGATTTCACATGGGCTTATTGTTTTTTTAGAAAAAAATATTTTTTCATTCTTTAAGCTTTCACTTTTTTTAAAAGTAGGCTCCATGCCCAACTTGAGACTTGAACTCATAACCCTGAGATCAACAAGAGTCACATGCTCTACTGACTGAGCCAGCTATTACACCATTCCCTAAACTTTTTGAAGAAAAATTCCTGGGCACCTGGGTGGCTCAGTAGGTTAAGGGACCGCCTTCAGTTCAGGTCATGATTCCAGGGTCCTGCGACTGAGCCCAGTGTCCTGCTCCCTGCTCAGTGGGGAGCCTGCTTCTCTGTCTCCCTCTGCTACTGCTCCCTCTCTCTCTCTAATAAACAAAATATTAAAAAAAAAAAAAGAAAAAGAAAAAAAATTCCTTACAACCTTTACCGTATTTAGAAAATGTAAATCTGTGTGTTTCTTTGAGTACTAAATATTACAGGTTTAAGGGTATTAAAAGAAATATTTGCAAATTTATAAACTCATTGCTGATATTTACTAAAGAAGATAATAAATAACACTGAAGATTAGTTCAGTGGCAGGTGATTTTTATTTTTTTAAGCAGGTAAAAAGGAATTTTGGTGGAGGACATTTTACTTCATTAAGAAATTCATCAAATGCTCTTTTTACTATCTTAGTTTTCAGAATATCAAGAAGACTTTCACATCCGGCCCTTTTAAAAATGTTATAAAATATTCTGTGGCAATTCTCTATAGAAGGACTTAAAGTTATAGATCAAATGTAGCTCTTTGTCATTACTGAAGCCTAATATACTCAAGAGTAACTTCCACATTAAACAGGAGAAGTAAGAACAAAAGCAAGATGCTTTGGCTAAGCAAAGCCTGTTAACTCTAGTTAGCCAGCACTGCACAGCTGTGATACTATAGCCCATTAATTAATAAGGAGGAAAAATCAGTATTAACCTCTTCTTTCTTGGTAAATACTTTTTTAGGGTACTTCTGTTATATTGTTCTATTTTAAAATTACCTTTTTAATGCATTTTAGTAGAGATGCTGGAGTTATTATATTCCTTAAAAATGAATGGTAGTCATACAGCACATTTTTTCCCCACAAATAGCATATTTTCCTTACCAACTATATGATAAGCACACTAGTTGCATTTTTGAACATTGATATCAGATAATAGTCCTCCCCTGTGTTACACTTTTAATAATTACTTTCTGTTCTTTACTAAGCTCTATTAATTGCCTTATAGGAGAGTTAGTAGCTTTTCGGGGAGTGTCTCATATGGCTATAGCCCAAAACTAAAGAAATTTGCTAATTCTGAACTTTTTTTCTTGGAAGATATTTTTGTCTTCTCTGTTCCTAAACTTTGTCATTCATATAATAAAACAGGCGGCTTCTGTTTGTAATCTTGTGATCCATCTTTGCTGGAGTTTAGTGTTCCATTTCCTGTATTCCATAATAGAAGTAATTTTAGGGCTGGTAAAAGGAGCATGCCTTCAATACATAAGAATGGAAATAATTTAACTATTCATACTTATTAGGATGTTTTAAAAATTATTCAATCAATAGCTGACTATTAGAACTATCCTAAGGGCATTTAAAAATAAATGTGATATAGAGAAGTTTTGAAAGTCATAAATGGTTCATTTTGATCCAGTTTTATCACTGGGATTTCTTAGAAGTTGCAAGAATTTGTGTTAATGTGTTATCTAGCTATGGTTACCCTAGCTAACCATCAGCTTCGGAAAGTGTGAATAAAGTTCAAACTGCAGCCATGGATAATGACTGCCAATACGTAAAAGCTATAAAAAGAAGAGAAACATTTAACTATGTCTTATCTAAAGTTGAAAAAGTTCTTAGAATCTATTTTTTAATTTTATGTCAAAATTCCATCGTGGGTATTCTAATTCAAGTCACCAATAATTGAAAATCTAAGCAGAAATAGTCACTAGCTGGCTAGCAGCTAAAAAAGACATTAATCATAAATCAGGAATATCTTCAAGCAGCTCACAGTCTAGTAAAGCCTATTTAAACTTCATAATTAGAAAGTTAAATCATACGGCAAACCTCAGAGTCGGAAGGACCTTTCTGTGCCATCCAGTGCAGCTTCCATGATGCAGATGTCCAGCGCATACTTCATTTTCATTACTTGTCTCTCTCGGTGTGCCAGAATTGCGCATCGGCCTGTTCAGCCAATTTGTTAAATCAGCGTTGTTTTTTTGAGACAAGTTCAGTAAGATATTAAAACTTTGCCCTCTCCCCTAATTTTTCTCATCCTGAAGCCTAGTGCAAGATGATCAATAGCACAGACTTTGCGGCAGTTACATTTCAGCTAAAATCCCTCCTCTGGCATCTGCTAACTGGACAGGCTCTATAATCTCTGAATGGAGATCATCACCTGCACTGTAAAGTGTGCAGTGATAACCTCTGTTTCACGGTATGCTGTGTTTCACTATGGCTGGAATGTGGCATTTGCTCAGTAAAGAGGTGGCTATTATGATTAGTTTTTATTTCCTGTATCAAGCACAACAGTCATTACCTGGCAGTTAGTAATAGGGAGGCATTGTATCTATTATACAGTAAGGAGAATTTATACATCTTTTCCTAAAAATGTAAACTTTTCACCTATCATAGGAATGCCACCTATTGCAGGAAGCTAAAATAAGGATATTTAATTATTCACTAAATAATTATTAGATGAAATACTAAACTTCCTGAAGGATGGTCTTAAGGAGGATTCCTTCTGTCTTCACAGCCCCTATATTCTTCCCCTCAAAGACAAATATTAGCTGTTCAAAGATGCATAGGAATTACCTCGCCACCACTTCGTCAGTGCAAGAAGGGGGTAAATAGGTCTCTAGAGATTGGATTACTCTTTTTTTTTTCTTGTTTAAGATTATATTTATCTATTTGAGAGAGAGGGAGAATGCAAACACAAGAAGGCCCAAGGCAGAGTTTGGAAAAGGAGACTCCCCATTGGGCAGGGAGCCTGATGCAGGACTCCATCCCAGGACCTTGGGGTCATGACCTGAGCCGAAGGCAGATGCTTAACCCACTGTACCACCCAGGTGCCCCTGAGATTGGATCACTCTTAAGGCTAACCTGCTCCTGAGTTTTCTATTACCTGAGCCCTTTACTATTTAACCAGCTGGATTTGGATTTCCTGTTGCTAAAAACCAAAGTGTCTAATATAATGCAGACTGGAAAAGTCTCAGAATTGAGAGTAAATATCTGTCTGACATATTTATAGAATATTTACAATGTTCAAGTTATAATGAAGGACTTTTTAAAGCACAAGCAAGGTAAATAATGCAATGACTGAAGCAGACTACAGATCCCACCCCAGAGGGAGAAGGGGTGGCATCAGTTACAAAATTCTAGCCATCCCTTACCTGTAGAACTCAAAGTTTGGGTAACAATAAGTACACTATACACATTCGGGCACATTAGTGTATACACCAGTCCATTAGTTGAAGGAAGGAAAGGAAGGAGAGGGGGAAGGATGGAGGAAGACACAGATCATAGTGCAAGAAGACAGGAGAGTTGAGGGAGAGAGGGGTTGGTATAGGAAGGAAGAAGGGATCACAATGAAATTGAATGAACTATAGATCACAAAAATATTTTTATTAAAGAAAATACATAACTGAAGAACTTAAAACTTCTAAATTCTCAAAATAAATTACAGCATAAATGTAAAATACTTAGAAACAAATGATCTATATCTACTACCAGTCAAAACTAAAGCACTGGTACCACTGAGAAATGTAGGTAATACCACTCATGTAAATACCATTTCTGTAAAATAGCAGTAGTATCTAAGTGTAGTACTGAAAAAACATTAAAAAGGCTAAATATAGACAGAAATATCCTATAAACCAGAAAGGCATCTGAAATGATTCTTACAGAGAATGTTGTTACCTGAAATATTTTGATTAGAAAAAAAAAAAAGCTAAAAGTTATATAAATATCAATCTTAAGTAAGGAACCAGAGCAATAAAATAAATCCCATGAAAGTGAAAAGGAGTAAATAATAAAGGTAAGAAGAGACATTAATTAAATGATGATTCACCATGATCAAGTGGGATTTATTCCAGAGATGCAAAGCTGGTTCAGTATGCACAAATCAATCAACGTGATATATCATATTAACAAAAGAAAGGACAAAAATCATATGAGCATCTCAAAAGAATTGCAAAAAGCATTTGACAGGGTGTAGCACCCATTCATAACAAAAACTCTCAACAAAATAGGTTTAAAAGGAAAATACCTCCACATAATAAAGGCCATATATGAAAAAATCTACAGCTAACATACTCAATGGTGAAAAACTGAGAGCTTTTTCTCCAAAATTAGGAACAAGACAAGAATGTCTACTCTCACCACTTTTATTTAATATAGTACTGGAAGTCCTAACCCAAGCAGTCAGTCAAGACAGACAAAAGGCATCAGGATTGGTAAGGAAGAAATAAATCTTTCATTTGCAGATGACGTGATATGGAAAACCCCAAAAAACCCCCCAAAATTGCTAGAACTGATAACTCAGTAAAATTGCAGGGCAGAAAATTAATACACAGAAATATGTCCCTTTTCTATACACTAATTAATGAAGTAGCAGAAAGTGAAATTAAGAAAAGAATCCCATTTAAAAATGTACCAAAAAGAATAAAACACCTAGGAATAAATTTATCCAAGGTGAAAGACCTATACTCTGAAAACTGTAAAACATTGATGAAAGAAACTGAAGAGAACACAAATATGTATTTCATGCTTGTAGAGTGAAAGAACCAATATTGTGAAGATGTCTATACTACCCAAAGCAATCTACAGATTTAACTTAATGCAATCCATATCATAATACTGACAACATTTCTCACATAACTAGAATAATCCTAAAGTTTGTATAGAAATACCAAAGGCCCCAAATAGCCAGGGCAGTCTTGAAAAATATGAATAAAGATGGTGGCATCACAATCCCTGATTGCAAGATCCACTAAAAAGATTTAGCAGTCAAGATAGGAAGTGGCGCATGGTAATACCACAAGACATGTAGTGGCACAAAAATGGACATATAGATCAATGGGACAGAATTGAGAGTCCAGAAGTAAACTAATGATTGTATGGTCAATTAATCAACAACAAAGGAGGCAAGAATATACAATGGAGAAAAGCCAATTTCTTCAACAAATGGTGTTGGGAAGACTGGACCACTTCCTTAATCAAGTACACAAAAATAAACTCAAAATGGATTAAAGACCTAAATATACAAACTCAAACTATAAAATTCATTGAAAAATAGCAATAATTTCTTTGACATTGGCTGCAGAAGCATTCTTCTAGATAGGTCTCAGACCTCTGGCATGGGAAACAAAAGCAAAATTAAGCTGTTAAGACTACACTAAAATTAAATGCTTTTGCACAGTGAAAGGAACCATCAACACAACCAAAAGGCAGCCTACCAAATGGAAGAAGATATTATGAATGGTGTTTCTGATAAGGGGTTAACATCCAAAATATATAAATAATTCATATATAAAAACAAAAAAAAAACAATCCCACAAATAATCCAATTAAAACTGGGCAGAAGACATGAATAGCATTTTTCCAAAGAAGACATATAGATGACCAATAGACATATATAACAATGCTCAGCATCACTCATCATCAGGGAAATGCAAAATAAAACCACAGTGAGATATATCTTTACATCTGCCAGAATAGTTGAAATAGAAAACACAAGAAATAACAAATATTGGTGAGGATGTGAAGAAAAAGGAACCTTTGTGCATTGTTGGAGGGAATGCAAACCAGTGTAGCCATTGTGGGAAAGAATATGGAGGTTCCTCAAGGGAAAAAAAAAAAAAAGAAATACCATAATCCAGTAATTCCACTACTGGGCATTTACCCAAAGAAAACAAAAATGCTAATTTGAAGAGATATATGCACCCCTATGTTTCTTCCAGCATTATTTATAATAAGCAGGGCATGGAAGTAACCTAAGTGCTGATTGATAAATGAATGGATTAAGAAGTGGGACACACACTCACACTCACACACTCACTCTCAATGGCATACTACTTACCCATAAAAAGGAATGAATTCTTGCCATTTGCAACAACATAGATGGACTTAGAAGGTATAATGCTAAGTGAAATAAGCCCATCAGAGAAAGATAAATAACATATGATTATGTGGAATTTAAGAAAACAAATGAACAAAGCACAAAAAAACCCTGAGACTCTTAAATATATAGAACAAAAGGTGGTTGCCACCTTTTGTTGCAGGTGGGTGAGAGGATGGGTAAAATAGATGAAGAGGATTAATAATACACTTATCTTGATGAGCATTATGAAATTTATAAAACTGCCGAATCATATTGTTCTCATGAAACTAATATAACACTGTTAATTTTAAAAAAGAGATTAGTTTTTCAAAAAAAATTTTAAAGAAATTAGCATTTCAAAACACACACACAGAAGACAAAGCAAACAAACATAAAAAAGAAAGCACAGAGCAGTAAGATAAATACTATAAAACTAGAAAGGATAAAAAATAAAGGTAAAAGGAGACATAATTATAAAAGATGATTAAAAGTCCAAAAGTATGCATGTATTCAGTAATAGATGTAACATCTTTGGGTATAGGTTTGACGTTATCTGGTAAAGTTGAGCTTGCACTAATCTACAAATCAGCAACACTACTTTGGGTGTGTACCCTAGAAAATTATTGCACAGGGGAATTGAAAACCTGTACAAAATGTTCATATTAACACTGTTCACTATTATGCTAAATGAGACAACTCAGAGAAAGGCCAAGTACAGTATGATATATATGGAATCTAAAAAGGCAAATTTGTAAAAACGAAGTAAAATAGTAGTTACCAGGAGATGGCGGTTGAGGAGATAGGACAAATGTTGTTTAAGGGGATATAACTTGTATCCTTATAAAGAGAAGTAATTAAGCCCTAGAGATCTGTTGCATAGTATAGTGAATTAAACAACAATATTGTGCTATAATTCATTAAGCTTGCTGAAAGACTAGAACCTAATGATTCCAACCACTAAAAAGAAAGGATCATTATGTAAAGTGACAGAGGTGCTAATATTACAATATGTAAATGTACTAAATTAACATTTTGTACACCTTAAATTTGCACAATGTCATATGTAAGATACATTTCAGTAATAATGTTTAATAGCAAAACTTTGGAACACCAAAATATTCAAATCATTATACTAATGCAATGTGCTAAATAAATTGTGAAATAAGAATGTAATGAAATATTATCCAGCAGTAACACTGAATTGACCACAACTATAAACAGAAATGAGGATAAATATAAAATAGTTTTAGTTAATATGAAAAACAACCTTTGTTATTGTAACTATTTTGAAAGAAAAAGGAAGGAAAGCAGACGTTTTAGTATTGTTCATTTGGGGCGAAGGAGGTGGGAAGGAAAGGAGACACAAGTAACACTGATCTTAATGATAAGGTTTGAAATATGTTGAGTGATACATTCTGAGGTGCTTATTTGACTGCTTTATAACCTACATGTTACATAAATCCATTTGTGTGTTTTACATATATATATATGTGTGTATATATATATGTATAGCGTTTTATGTATATACACACACACACACACACACATATATATATATGATGCATTATTTTTAATGATCTGGAAGATCTTTTCTAGTCTATGTCTTATATAGATTATCTCATTTACTTTGCAACAAACTTTTGAGGTAGTTATTGTTGCCCTAACTTTAAAGGTGAGGAAGCTGAGATTTAAACCAACAAACACAGCTAGAGGGTGAAAGGCTGGGCTCAGGCCACTACTTTGTAGCTCCAGAGCCCTTCCTTTATTTATCATACTGCCTCTCCCTATCCTGACACTTGACAGAGGGAAGACCAAAGTTGCAGACCCCTTCTCCAATATGGAGTGAAAAGTATTGTGTGTGAACTACCATGGGAAACTGAAAGAAGACTAAGGAGAGTGAAAAAAAATTGCAGAAATAGACATTGAACTGATTTTCAAAAGATGGTTAGAAGGCGGAAAAGGTGTTTCAGCCACTGCTAACCATCTATGTAAAGACAGGAAGAGAAAGAAGCACGTGGAGGGTGTGAGAGTAGTGTGTGACTTTGGGTACAGCAAGAACAGGGAAGAATGAAGGTTGGTGGAACTGCACTTGTTGGGCATGTAGGTTTTATTCAGTTTTGTAAAAACAATATGTGATCATTTCTCCCCCTTAAAGCAACAGAACAAAAACAACTTGGGTTTTAGAACAAAACAGCTGTATTCTTTTCGTGACTTTTCTGCTGACCTCCTAGGTGAATGAGAAACCTCCTTCCTAGAGATGCAGGCTCATCAAGTGTGAAAAAATGTAAGAAAACATTATTACTACCTTCAGGACTCCAAAGACCTAGTGAGAAATTAAAGGAAAGATCTCAGGCCAAGGAAGGCCCTACAGGATTAGAGTTTCTCACCCCTCCAGAAATAGCATACTAGCCCGATGCTGATGATGGGAAGGACGGATGCAGTCATCCTGTAGTCTAAGAGTCCTCATCAGCCTCATTCCTCGGTGAGTTCACAAGAAGACTGTTCCCCAGTGGGTTTCATCAGATGCAGAATCACCTGCAGAGACCTGAAATGTGTCCTGTTGCTGTGGGGCTGCCTTGTTCCTTCTCCTTTGTGGAACCACATTGCTTTAGTCTTGGCTCTAACTTGGTCTGGCATTTGGGCTTAGCTGTGCTGACACATTAAAATAAGTCAGGCTTCAGAACTTGGGTTTCTAAGTTCAAGTGGCCTAGAAATCTTTTAAAATTATATTGTTAAAGCCATGTGCACACTTACATGACGAGACAAAATCAAACTGCTGTGCTTTAATATGGGTATAATCAGGTGTTGTTTGTTTTGTTTCTGTGTCTAATGCCAAGAGTTTACAACTTTTTTAGTAGTTGTGATTTGTGTTGGGGCAGAGATTGGGAAAAGAAGTCTGGTGCTAAAATTATCTTCACAGAAGGTAATGACCAGAGATGCTCTTAGCAAGACAGTTACCTTGGACAAATGAATCTCCCTTAGGCTGTTTCTTCACTTATAAAAATGAAGTATTTGTATTGCAGTGCTTAGTAATAGGAATTGAATAAGAAAATATCTAAATCCGACTTGCTTAGCATCCATTGTGTTCTAAATAGAAGAGGGCCCAAACAACCAATGAATCAAAGAAGAAATTAAAGGAGAAATAAAAAGTATCTCGAGACAAATGAAAATGGAAATGCAACATACCAAAATTTATGGGGGCAGTAAAAGGTGTTAAAGAGGAAGTTCATAGCAATAAATGCCTACATTAATAACCAAGAAAAATTTCAGATAAACAACTGAACTATACACCTTTAAGAACTAGAACAATAGCAAACTAAGCCCAATGTTAGCAGAAGGTAGGGAGTAAATATTAGAGCAGAAATAAAGACAATAGAGAACAGGAAAACAATAGAAAACATTAATACAACTAGGAGCTGGTTTCTTTGAAAAAATGAACAGAATTAACAAACCATTAATTAGAGTAACCAAGAAAACAGGAGGACCCAAATCAACAAAATTATAAATGAAAAAGAAGACATTACAACTGATACCACAAAAATTCAAGGGATCATAAGAACATAAGATCATAAGAACAATTATACATCAATAAACCAGACAACCTAGAAGAAATGGAAGGATTCTTAGAAGTATACACCCTACTTAGACTATAACAGAAAGAAGTAGAAAATCTGAACAAATCAGTTACTACTAAGGAGATTGAATCAGTAATCAAAAATCTCCCAATACAGAAAAACCCAGGACCAGATGACTAAACTGATGAGTTTTACCAAAATTTAAAGAGTGGCGGTCTTTCTCAATCTTTTCCAAAATACTGAAGAGGAAGGAACACTCTAACTTATTTTGTGAGGCCAGCCTTACCATAATACCAAAGACAGAAATGATAGAAAAGCCGAAAAAGCCCAAAAACTATAGACCAGTATCCCTGATGAATATAGATGAAAACATTCTTAGTAAAATATTAGCAAACTGAATTCAGCAGTATATTAAAAAAGATCATTTGTAATGATTAAATGGAATTTCTCCCTGGGATGCAAGGGTGGTTTAAAAAATTTAATTTGATGCATCACATTAATAAAATGAAGGAAAAAAGATCATATGGTCATCTCAGTAGTCACAGAAAAAGCATTTGACAAAATTCAACATTTTTATTTGTGATTTTTAAAAAATCCAAAAGACAAAAACATTCAGCACCTTAATTAGGTGCAGAAGGAACATACCTCAATCAATAAAGACCATATGTGACAAGCTCACAGCTAACATCATAGTCAATGGTGAAAGTTTGAAAGCCTTTCCTGTAAGATCAGGAACAAGACAACAGTGCCAGCCCTCACTCCTGTTCAGTACAGTACTGGAATTCATAACCAGGGCAGTCAAGCAACAGAAGGAAACAAAACACATTAAGGTTGGAAAATAAAAAAGTAAGATTGTCTCTATTTGCAGATTAAATGATTTTATGTACAGAAAATCCTAAGGACTCCACCAAAAAACTGTTGTGTCCAATCCAAAAATTTAATAAGGTCGCAGGATACAAAATTAACATGTAAAAATCAGTAGCATTTCTTTATACTAGAACGAATTATATGAAAAGGAAATAGAGAATAATTCAATTTACAAAGCATCAAAAACAATAAAATTCTTAAGAATAGTTTTTTTATTTTATTTTTTTTAAGATTTTATTTATTTATTTGACAGAGAGAGAGGGAGAGAGCAAGCAAGCACAGGCAGACAGAGTGGCAGGCAGAGGCAGAGGGAGAAGCAGGTTCCCTGCCGAGCAAGGAGCCCGATGTGGGACTCGATCCCAGGATGCTGGGATCATGATCTGAGCTGAAGGCAGCCGCTTAACCAACTGAGCCACCCAGGCGTCCCATGAATAAATTTAACAGAGGAGGTAAAAGTTCTCAGAAAACTGAAGACCCGAAGAAATTCTGATAAAATAAATCAAAGATTACAGAAATAAATAGAAAGTTATCCTATGTTCGTGGACTAGAAGAAATAACATTTTTAAAATGACCATGCTACCCAAAACTGTATATAAATTCAGTGTAATCCCTATTAAGATCCCAATGGCATTATTTTTAGAGAAGGAGAAAAAATGATCCTAAATATATGACCCCTAAAAAATGACCCCAAATAGCTAAAGCAATTCTAAGAAGAATAATGTGGGAAGCATCACACTTGCTGATTCAAACCATATTATAAAGTTGTAGTAATCAAAAAACAGTATGGTACTGGTATAAAAGCACATATCGACCAACAGACCAGAAAGGAGAGCCCAGAAATTCATTCATGTATGGTTAGGGGATATTTGACAAAGAAGCCAAGTATACTCAATGGAGAAAAGATAGTCTGTTCAGTAAATGATGCTGGAAAAATTGGATATCCATATGTACAAGAATGAAAATAGACCTTTGCCTTACACCACTCATAAGAATTAAGTTGAAATGGCTTAAAGACCTAAACGTAAGCCCTGAAACTATAAAACTGGAAGAAAACAGGAAAAAAGCTCCTTGACCTAAAGCACAAGCAACAAAACTAAGTATAAACAAGTAAGACTACATCAAACTGAAAAGCTTCTGCTCAAAAAAAGACACAGTTAACAAAGTGAAAAGCTGCTTAATCTACAGAATGAGAAAAAAATTTGCAAATCACATATAAGGGGTTAATATCCAAATAAAGAACTTACACAACTCAAAAGCAAAAGCAAACAAAAAAAGAGCAACAACAAAAACCCCAATAATCTAATTAAAACTGAGCAAAAGACCTGAAAAGACATTGCTCCAAAGAAAATACATGAAAAGATGATCAACATCACTAATTATTATGAAATGCAAATCAAAACCACAACATATATATCACTTAGGATATCTAGATAGCATTAGAATATCTGGCATGTAAAAGAAAAGAGATTAAAAAACGTAGCAAAGTTATGGAGGAAAAGAGCCCTTGAGCACTGTTGGAGGGATTGTAAACTGCTACAGACACTACAAAAACAGTATGGAGGTTTCCTCAGAAAATTAAAAACGTAGCTATCATATGATCCAGCAATTCTACTTCTGGGAATATATTTGAAGAAAATGAAAACACCATAAAGAGATGTCTGCACCCTCCTATATTCATAGCAGCATCATTTATAATAGCAAGGACATGGAAACAACTTAAGTGACCACCAAAAGATGAATGGGTAAGAAAATGTGGCATAGCCATACAATAGGATATTATTCAGCCATAAAAAAGGAAGAAGTCCTGCCGTTTGTGACTAGAGAGCATTATGCTAAATGAAATAAATCAGACAGAGAAAGACAAATACCATATGATCTCAGTTATATGTGGAATCTAAAAGCAAAACAAAATAAGCAGGCAAACTCAGAGAAAAAGAGGTCATATTTGTGGTTACCAGACATAGGAGTAGAGGGAGAAGGAACTGGATAAAGATGGTCAAAGGTACAAACTTTCAGTTACAAAATATGTAAATACTAGAGAAAAAATAAACAACAGGATAGCCTTAGTTAACACTGCTGTATGGTATTTAAAAAATGTTGAGAGTAAATCCTAAAAGTTTTCATCACAAGGAAAAATTTTATTCTTTGTATCTATATGAGATGATGGATATTAATTAAACCTTTGTAGTGATCATTTCATAATATATAGGTCAAATAATTATGCTATATACCTTAAACTCATGAAGTGCTACATGTCAATTACATCTTATGATTGTAAGAAAATGAATGAAAGAAATTTTATTTAAAATATGACTTGGAAAAACTTAAGATAATAAGATTATTTTGCTTTCCTATACATCTTACATTGAAAAGAAAAAGGATTGATAAAATGAGAAATAAATCATACATTTTGGGAAAGACCTGATTTTCTTTCCCCTCAAATTGAACTTCAAAAAGGAAATTGGTTGATCTTTGTAAGTAAAATTGAATAGCACAGCCTGGGAACTATACTAGAGAGTTATGTAGGGAAAAACAACAATTGGTGACAAGGATTGTCTAGGATGGTATCAATTTGTAATGGAGTCAGTCATCATTAGAGTAGAAGTGGATAAAATATAGAACGAATGGTACTATTTTCTCTGGCTTAGAGGTTGTCATAGCCTGTGCAATAGAGGTGTAAAAGAAGAGGGAATCTGTTGTCAGTGAGTGTATCATTTTATTCGAACATCAGGTTGTATAAGCTAGGTCAGGAGCAAATACCAATTGGGAAGATCATCAAGGGTCAGGGAGCCAAGGGTACAGGACAACCAAAAGTTGGAGTTGAGCAAGTTTAGAGTAATAACTCCTAACTTAAAGATTTCAGATGTGTTGACTTCATTGGTGGTGGATATTTGCATGTCATGCTTTTCTTTTGTTTTTCTAAATGGGAAAATTTGAGGTGTGGCTACGTAAATGGACTCCCAAGAAAGGACTGAAAGGTCCTTGGGAATTCAGACAAGGGAGTAGAATGCTGATAGGAACAGAGCTGTGTTAAGTGACAAGGCAGCCTCCTCCTTCTGACATGGGCTAATAGAAGAGCTGATGGGGGCAGGGGTGGCTAGAAAATGAGTAACTTTCACCCAGAAGGGTTTTGAGTATAATAGTGTAATACTACTCAAGAAAAGTCCAGTTTCATTCAGTGAAGGTTTTGAGTGGAGGTAAATGCCCTGAGAAAAGTATTGAGAATTCAAGGGAGTCTGACCTTAGAAAAGGGCTCTTGGAGGCAAGGACTCAGGGGTTTATAGATGTGTGTTAGCAGGATAGAAAAGGACCAAGGGCAGGATATAGGTCAAAAAGGAGATGAGCACAGTGGAGGGAATAGCAGCAGCTCAGACATTTGGGGCCTGCCTGGCGAGGAGGGGATTATGCTGTAGTTTACAATACACTTCAGATTGTTTTATATTATTTGGTACATAATAGGAAGGAGATGTTACTGATAGGAAGAGAGAGCTATGAAATTGAGTTCCACATAGCTTACAAGAATTATGAGGTGAATTATCCTCTCTTATCCCTAAGAGAATGTACCAGATTGTGTTTCTGTAAATGTAAAATCCTAGATGACATAAAGGCTGAAGCTCATAGTAGAAGATTTTGTTTTGTTTTGTTTGTTTTCAGTTGTTTCTCAGAGGAGAAAATAATAGAAATGAGGTAGGTTCAGGATGTATAGATATTTTAAAATGGAGAAGGAAGTTCATGGAGCTTCCTCATATGAAATTAGGTAATCAAAAGACAAAAAACAACTGAAATATGTTGTAGGGTTCAGGTCATAGGAATGCAGAAGAAGAGTTTGGTATGTGTGACAGGAGTTAGAAAAATAATTTAAAAATTGCAGAAGTCTAAATAATAATTTTAGAAAGTTTTCTTTTAAAATCGCATTAATAAATGCTTCATTTTTAGAAGATAGCATCACAGAAATTACCTGAAGCTTTTTCTTGCCTGTGACAGTAGTCCCAAAACTCCACAATGATTAAAAAACACTTTCTGTAGACCCTCAAGTGACCTCATTTGAGTGTACAAGGAACATAGAGTATGTGACAACTTGTAAGGTACTTACCTTTTTCCCTTTTAATATCACATTGAATATGGCATTTCTGACAGATGCTTTAGGTGAAATTTCTCTCCAAAGCAAATAAAAAAAAGACATAAATAGAAAAATCTGAGGAACAAAGTTGTACATTTCCCACCACTAGGGAAGAAAACCAAAAAGCATATCTAATACTTTATTTTCCTGGTACAAGCACAAATACTCATATTATAGGAAAACACTAATATTATGTTTTATTTCTTTGCACACTGCATGCGCAGGACAAAGAACATGATAGTCCTCCATATTTTCTAGTCAGTCTGTAGAAACAGCACAGAAAATTACATATAGAAAATTACATTCAGAGTTGCAGGCATGAAGCCTATAATGCTGACCAGATACAATGTGCAAACAAGGGTAATGTCGTAGCCTTCAAAGTCTGCAGACGCCGCAGCACTAAACAGCTGCTGGCCAACTCAGTGGTGCTGAATGTGCTGTAGGAGTTTTAAGTAAAATATAACTCTGTATATACATCTCTAAGTATAAATGTATACACAGCTGAATGTACTAATATATTAACCTCAATTGGAAAAATATTTAAATTTTGAGAAATATTTTAGAAAACTAGACCGCATTTTAAATTTCCTCTCTACTCTGGAACTTCCAGTCTTTGCTCAAATTATACGACTTACTGAAGATGGTCTCTGACTCCCAGAAGTATCTGTATCCCTGGAGTATTCACTTCACTGCCTGGTATATCACCTATCACAGATAGAGCCGTGTGACTCTCTTTCAGTGTCCTAGAAACAAAAAGAACATTTTCATTTTGGCCATTCGTTATGGCTCAGGAAAGAGGAGGAGGATTAGCCTTCCTACTTATACCATGGTATAAGACAATCTAAAGGTGTCATTTCTTATGTAATTGATTATTTCATTTAAGTTGGTCTAGGATAAGTTCTTGGGAAGCTGGTATACAAATATCAAGTTTCAAACCGTATTTTCTTGGTGTGCTCATAAGGCAAAATAGGAACGTCTTTAATATAGTTTTCTATCTTCTGTCACTAGAGCTTTGTTACAAAACAACGATTCTCAAAACAATTGGGTGTATTACAGGATTCTGACTATGAGAATGTCAAAGTAGATATTTTTATCAGTAGTTCTTTAGGTCACTATCATCTATTATCTGCATATCATTTCCATAGCAGTGAATGCTCACTGTGGCATTAGCGTCATGGTGGTGTTGGCTTGAGGGCTGAACATATTGATATACATTCTAGTCATGATGATTCCTAAAGAAAAAAAATTGATTATAATCAGTTTGCATAAATCACCATAAGCAGTGATGTGCCCATCACCTTGTCAGCTAGTTTGCAGCATTCAGTTGGCTGGCAAACTGGAGAATTTATGGAGCATTAAACTATGTCACTATTAGCCAGATTAAATTCACCATAACATTATACTTACATAAAGTACTTTGTGAAAGAGATATGAAAAAATGTTAACTGACCTGATCTCAGAAGACAGAAGAATGATTGTGATATAATACTTGGGCTGAATATTATCAGTTTCCTGGTGTAAGCCCATTATGATTTCTAAAGGACTAAATTCAAGTGATGAGAACAAAAACAACCAGGACTCTATAACCTGGATGATTTAAAGATATACAAATCTGATATAATGTTCTAGATGAGAAAAAAAACAGGCAGGGGGGAACGATATAAAATGACTCACTCTGAACATTCTAGAACCAGAGTCAGGATGGAAAGAGAGTTGAGGGTACTATTGGAGTTGACCTTTGGATTTTATAGATAAAACCCAAAATCTATAGAGAAAGTAAGTGCCTAGTCTAAAGCAGCTGGAAAATGACAGGTACTTAACTCTTAATACAGTGTATTTGCAAATTAAATTTAATTCAGGGCATAAGCTAAAAACATATTTCCATAAAATTTTCATTAAAGTTAAAGTTAAATACTATACAAGCCTGATACCACATCCCAAAGTTTTGAAAGAAAGGGGTCCTGTGTAGAGGCAAAAGTCCATGGGCTTGTCAGGCTTAGGTCACAGAACCCATGAACTCAGAGGCACAGGAGTGGAGGACACGGACTGTTATTCTGGTGGACTGTGGGGAGAGGCTCAGTTTTACTGCAAGGAGACAGTCATGTCTCCAACAATTTGATATCCTGGCAGTTTGTCTGGTCTTTATGGAAGACATTTATATATAAGACAGTGAAAAATATTATTTCTGGAGGAGAAAAGAACAATCCAGTCAATTCTAGGTTTTCTATTTCTTCTTTCATTTCATTTATTTATTTATTTGCCTTTAGATGTCTAGCCATCTCAGAAGAGCTCTGTATCTCCAAACCCTTCAGGAATTGACAGTTTGCCAAATCTTACACATTTCTTAGCCCCACCTAAACAACACTACAACAGATAGAAAAGTGTAAACAAGTTAATGGTAACATGGTGCCCCTGTTTATTAAAAAGCAAACTGATCCTGTTCTTGCCAGTTAGTAAGCTAGGCTGAGGAGGATGTGTTGCCAGCACTTTTGGGGGTGGAACAGAGATATGTTGTTTAAGGTTGAAGCATGATTACATTATATAAACATGATTAACAAAAATATTAATTTGCAAATGATCTATAATTTGAGATTTTTTTTGAAAGACTTTATTTGATATAGAGAGGGAGAGCGAGCACAAGCAGCAGTACCTGCCGAGGGAAAGGGGGAAGCAGGTGTCCCATGGGGCAGGGAGCCCTATATGGAGCTTCATCCCAGGTCCCTGGGATCATTACCTGAGCTGAAGGCAGATGGTAACCTGAGCCACCCAGGTGTCCCTGAGATTTTATTTTATACGTATCTATCAAGAATCTGTCAATAATAGAAATTAAAAAAAAAAAAAAAAGAACTCAGTAGTAGTTTGAGCTGAACTACATTTCTCTAAACTGGCCAAAGCAAGGAAGAATCCACATCTGTTTCCCTGCTCTCACTGTTCCTTTCCCTCAGTGCTTGGTAACAGTTTACTCTACCTTCTGGTGGAGTCTGAGCTTGGTTTTCACTCCCCGTACTCTCCCAGGAAGAGGTGGCCCTTGTCTTTTTCAAGTTCCTCCTCCTTTTTTGTGTCTTTTATGGAAGGTCACAGGAAGCCTGTCCAACATTTGATTATATGTTCTTCCCCCTGAAAGTTTCACCTCCTCTTCCTGTATTCTGAGCCAGCAGGGCTTACGTTGGCCCGTAACACCCTCAGCATTAGTGTCACCAGGAAACTTGAGAAATGCAGATTCTCTGTCATCACTGCAGACCCACTGAATCAGAACCCCTGGGGTAGAGCCCAGGAATCGGTTTTAACCAGCCCTCCATGGGGCCCTAAAGCAGGCCAGCATTTGAGAACCTCAGTTGTAGTATATTCCATCTTTTAAAGAATCACACCACGGCCCTAGGCTTCCCTTTCTCTTAACTGTCAAGCTCCTCAGAGTTCTTGTTCTCCTTTCTCTTACTGTATTTGATTTTCAACCCACCAGTTTTAATCAGTGTCATTTTGCATCTTGAGAAATTACACGTTTGGATGGATCTTAGTGGTGCCAAATAAATAGTGTTGGAAGCCGGGAATGGAGCTGTGATTTGTGGATTGCTAGATTCTTCTCTCCATCTCTGTTTGAGCACAATGGACCCGTCGCACTGGTCTGACTCAAAACCAGTCCAGAGAGGTAAAGTAATACTTCGTATAGGATTACTATTTTCTTAGTCTACCAACACATCATCAGGTATCTTGGAAAAGTACTGAGAAGTGATAGCAGCTTAGGAGCCTGAGTTGAGAACATGGCTCCTTCACTGTGTGACAGTAACAAATATTAAGATTCCGATTCCTCAGAATATATGATTATTCATGTTTTTTTTTCCTCTTTGAAACCTTTCAAAAACCCAATGAAGCATGTTTAATCCCAATTTTTTAGACAAAGAAGCTCAAGTTTCCAGCTGCAATGTAACTTGCCCAAAAGTTAATATCACCGAAAATTGGCAGGAGCTGGATTTAAAACCAAGGTCTAAGTCCACAGAACAGGGTGCTACAGATACTGGCTGGAAAAAGCTGTTGGGTGGATTCATCAATTTGCGTATTTGCTAGTTTAACATTTTTTTGTGAAGTCTTTGCCTTCTGAGGGGCACTAGGCTAGATGCCGGCAACACAGAGAAGGTTGACACAGTCCTCAAGGACTCTCATTCTAGTGGAGGGAGAGAGAACTTAACCATTTCACTTGGTTTCTTTAAGAGCCATGGTTTAGAGCCACCTAGGGTCCTGAGGGAGCATGGAGACCATGCAGGGCATGAAGCCCTCCTAGGGATAGGGACATTAGAATTAGAAGAACAAGAGTCAGCTAGGAAATACCACAGAGAGAGAACACGGGGAAGGATAGTTCAGGTCAAAGGAATTGCGTGTGCAAAGGGAAGGAGGCCTGGTAAAGCTTGGCATACACCACACACTTCAAGTTTGGTGTGGCTGAGGGACTGGTGAATGGAGAAACAAGCAAGACCAGAGGCAAGACCACAAGGACCTTGATGCCCTGGCAGAGCTGGAATCTATGTAGAAGGTGAGGGGGGTAGACTGGGAATAATCTTAAGCAAAAGAACAAGATTGACCAAGATCATGCTGCTGATAGTGTGGAGAATGGATTTGAAACCTAGAAGGAAAGAGTGCCCAGCACCACCCTGTATTCTCACATTTTCTGTGTCAGCTGTCTGAATTCTAATTGTAATGGGCTAAATTGTGTCACCCCAAAGTTCATCCTGGAGGGAGGTTGAGCTTGCTTCACCCCTGTGGCTTAGGACTGTATTTAAAGATAGGATTTTTAAAGAGGTAGTTAAATTAAAATGAGATCTTATGGGTTGGCCCTAATCCAGTAAGACTGGAGTCCTTCTGAAGAAAGATTAGGATAGACAGATGTGACGGAAGACCATGTGAAGACACAGAGAGAAGATGGCAATCTACAAGCCAAGGAGACTGACAGAAGGAATCAACCCTGGTGACACTTTGATTCAGACTTCTCACCTCAAGAACTGTAAGAAAATAAGTTTTTGTTGTTTAAGCCACCTGGTCTGTGATACTTAAGTATGGCACCCCAAGTAAACTAATATGCTAATTTTAAATCTCCCATATTTTAAAATGCAGCTATGAATTAAAATTAAAACAACAATGACATGCTGGGAAATTCTTCTATAGATAATGCCAGGCCCACGGAGCAAATGTGTGCTGGATTTGCTAAAAGTCAGATGTTAGCTGGGAATACTAATTCCAGGGTCATATTTTCTTTTTATACTTTGGTAAGGGGGTGAAGAGCAACAACAAAGACTTCCCACCTTTGCCACAGATCTGTGTAGGGGAGAATTAGGAGGAAAGAAAGCCTTAGGATGCGGGAACACTGCATTAAATCCAATCTAATCTTCGGCCCAAATCACACTGGAGTGGAGAGTGCAAATATGTGCCCCTGCCTGAATACAAAGGAATAAAACCCCTCTTAAGCACTCCTGATAGTCTTTCATGCCCACTTGAGAATCGGTCATCTGGAACCAGTCATCCCTACGGCTGCCGGCAAATGCGACCTCCTCTGTCACTTTCCTGCAGTATCACAAATTACAGAAGGGATCAGGTTTGAAAGAGCACCTGCTGGATGATGATGTAAATATACAGCTGAAAGGACGCCAGAAAGGGTCGTTGCCAGGCTAGAGAGACCCAGTGGAGTAGAAAGCACCATGCTCGTCTTCATGGTTTGTTGTTGTCAGTAACCTCTTCATTATCACTGTTACTCATGTACAGAGAAGCAAGGCAAGAAGGGGCCAAGAGAGCAGCATTTTACCCTCATCTAAACTGCTTTCGGGAAACCAATCAGGCATCCTTCTCAGATTTAGAATATCCAGTAATACTCTACAGGAATACGTAGTACTTGTGATTAAGTGATTTTTGTACTGCATGTATTTTCACTCAACATTAAAGCATAATGTTTAAGAATATTATAACATTCACTTTAATATTGCCGTATTTGTTTCTAAAATAGTTATATTAACTATATATAGTTTCTGAAGTCATTAAAATAATTCAGTACAGTTGAACAACACTGGGGTTAGGGGCACCAATGTCTCACTTAGTTGAAAATCCCCATAAAACTTTGGACTCCCCCCAAAACTTCACTACTAATGTCTGCTGTTGACCGGAAGCCTTACTAATCCATAAATCATTGATAAATTTTTGTTTCAGGTAGACTTAAGACTCTGAGTCATTCTCCTTCATCAAGGAAAAAATGCTTTAGATTCGTTATAATGGCCTCACTACAATAAGAAACCATAATGATACGGTTTTGTAAGATGTCAGAGTTGAAATGAAGAAATAAACAGGTGGTCTTGGTTAACCAGAACTGAGCCAGAATCTAACTAGAAAGATCGGCTGTCTGCAATGATACCCTCTCGCTAACTAATCAAGGTTTTAGCATCATGCAGTGAGATAAGGTCAAACACTCTACAGGTTTTCCTCCTGGAAACAGAATAAGGACCATTAATCTCTATATTTAAGAGTATTAAAATTCCACAGCATGTAGCCCCATGCAAATAAATCCAACTGGAAGCATAGACATTAAGAAATGCAAAACTTTCATTTTCAGGTAATACGCTATGAAAGCTAAAATAGTATTCTATGTTTCAAACTGGTTTAGTAATTATTCAAATACATAACAATCTCCTGCTGATTTTTAAATGGATTATTTTGTACATTATGTGCTTTTTCTCCAGTTAGGGCCATTTCTAAGTTTTAATTGAATAGGGTTTTGTGTGTGTGTGTATGTGTTTTTCCCCCAGGGTGCATTTTTTTTTCTCCCCACTGTTAGCTAAAGTCCCTTGGAGATTGTGGGTAAATGCTGAGATTCTTTAGAGAAATGAAGTTTCTTACAACTATGCTGGCATGCTTCCTCACGGGGAACAGAAATTATACTAAGATCTAGGAAAAACTGACTACTTTTGAGGAGTCAGAAAATTAGTTGCAAATTTCGTTTTAAAAAACATTCTGTTTCATTATCTCAGGAATTGTGGAATTAGTTACAGATGGTTGTCTCATTTTTAATTTGAAGGAGGGGATTTGTGTGAGAATTAATACAAACAAATGCTAACAGGGCTGGTTTATGCTTATGAGGAGTGAGTTAATCTGCCTCAACCACACTCAGGAGAACAGTGCTAAAAAGACTGTGAGATGACAGCAGGATGGGCCCCGGGCACAATTTGAAGTACACAGAGTTGGTTTTGGAGCCACTAACTTCCCTCTCTGGAGGGCCTTTTCTCACCCTTGTGCCTGTGTTTCTTCCCCTCCAGCATCCCATGTATTCTTTACCACCTGCTTCTTTCCCTGTTTCCCTTGGTAGCACAGGCTCTCAAGAAGAAAAGATTTAAATGAAAGCTTCTTACAACTTGGATCTACAGATAGATCAATGTCAGGAACCACGAGAGGCCTGGGATTGTACTCTGCTTACAAGCTAACAAGTTAGCCTGCCATAGGTCCATGGATGCTGGCAGAAGACCCAGCGTCTGGTCAGAGGACTATTTACTACTCACAGCAATAGCAGTGGCCATTTGCACAGGTTCCTTGAGCCCTAATTTCCAGGTGGTACCGTGAAGGCCGGGGAAGATTTTCCACGCAGTGGCGTATGTGTCACAGAAGAGTCCCAAGCTTAGGAAATCCCAATCCTTTATGAAAGACTCCAACCAAACCTTCCCAACATTTGTTCCAAAATAATCTTGGTTATAGAGGGCAAGCACCCATACCCCTTACCACCACCTCTGTCTTCCAAGGCTGTTCACTAAACAGTCTGGAAAATAAAATCCAAAACAAAAAGCAGTCAGTGCTCTTCTCATAGGAAGGGCAGAAGCAACAGACTCATGCTGAGTATGTCCTATGTCCTGTCTATGTGGTGGGTCTTCTTAGGAATCTAGGATCAAAATGGAAACTCAACCAAGCACATCCAATAAAAATATTCCAGATATGTAGGGAAAAGAGAAAAAAAAATCATAGGATTTTTTTTTTTTGTAAATAAAATATAAAGCTCTAAAAAATCTTGAATGGTGTAAATGCTTTCAATCACATGATTGAAGTATTCTCAACTGAGGGTTACATTAGTGTTTTGATATTTACATATTTGGAAAAGAAAGATGGACTTAAAAAAATACACACTGACTTCAAGCCTGATTCTCCAATGGGATATTTATGTTCAACAGAGATTAGAGCCTAAAGCTAGTATGATTTCAGTCATGAGCCAGGATATGTGACTCTGTTTTTAAGGTCAAAGTTTTTCTCTCCTCTGAATAGCTTCTCTTGGTTCTTTCAGAGGACTTTAATCTTTAGCAGGTACATTCTCAGTGTAGAACATAAATAAATTATCCCTGCCCTAGTCACCGGTTCTGTTAGTTTCTGGTATTTCGTAGACATAAAAGCTGCACTAAACAAGATATTGGGATGATGACATGATGAAGTGTTTTTTTTTTCTTTTTTTAAAAGCTTATGACCATTTTTTAAAAATTCTTAGTTATATATATATCATATTCATCAAACATTTAACCTTTGTTTCTGCTGTCATAGTGTCTAAAGAGATCTTAACAACACATTCTCTGTAGATCATGGTTAGAAACAAGCTTCCTCAATGCACAGGGAAGGAATCAGATCTCAGCACCTTTTGACATCCTCAGCAGCACCATCACAGAAATTAGTTGGAAGATAAACATGGCAAACTTCACTAGCCGCAGTAATTTTAGGAATGGGGTGTAGGGGACAGAGATCAATGCAGAGCAGAATGTGCAATGTCTACATACTACCACAGTTCAGCATATAAACACAGTGTCGTGTTTTAAAGATGTTTTCTTTTTTATTTTGTAGAGGGAAAGAGATGGTGAGATTAAAAAGTATGGTGCATGCCATGTAATATATTAGAAGAGGGAGAACTCCAAGAAAATATTTCCCTTATAGCAAAACCTAGAAAGTGTAGTAGCAAAAAAGGAGCAAGACGCGATGATGTAGACATTACACAACAGTTAAACTCTATATTCAATGCTACTGTATTTGCACCCAGCTAATTTCTAACCATAGATACTTTGAAGAATGAAAATATTAATATATAGTAACTTATTTACTGTGTAATTACTGTTTTTTAGTTTGAATGGAATGATTTTAAAAAGAAAAATGAAACTCTTGAAAGCAATGAATCAATTAAGATATATTCCTTGTTTAAAGGGAAACTCTGCTAGAGCAGAGTAAAATGCAGAAGTTTAACTTCTACTTCATATAAGAGTACACAGAAGAGAAGTATGATAAGCAATAATGAGTAGGATCTATCTCACAATTAAATGGCTCTCCAGATGGGAAGCCAAGTGAAGCACCAGACACCATCATTCTACCTCAATAGGCAAGACCTCCAGGGCTGACAGCACATATCAGATTTCTTGAGTTCTTTAATATGCAGTTTATCTCCCCAAAATGCTAAGTGTATTTGCAAATATCTTTTAGACTAGTTCACACTAACTAAACAGCTATTGTTTATCAACTGCAAAATTTATCTAATGGAATATCACAAAATTTTGCAGTATGTGTATATTCAAGTAGATGGTGCAGTAGGAAATCTTGGGCCAATATGTGCAGGTTGTCATTTGGGAACAGGGCTACAAAAAGCTGCAAACAGCTCAGCTCACAGGCAAGATGAGTATTTTGACTTTAGTAATTCGAATTTTCTTGGTGAAAAACAGTCTAAGGTCTGTCCCTTTCAGACTTTGCAAGATAAATTCTGCTTATCCAAATGCTCACAAACAGTGAAGTCTACTGTCATGTAGCACATAGAGGATGTTAAAATTCATATGAGCCCCCCAAAAAGAATTAAAATAAATGAATGTTTAATTAAATGGGGTAGGAAAAATGTTAAGGTAGCAGGGGAGAGGAATAAAGGCAGAAATCAATGACTTAAAAGGCAAAAAAGAATCTCGGAAAAGAGCCCAGCATATGGCTAACTTGATTTAAAAATGAAGAAATCCAAACACCCAAAAATGTAATAAAAGAACGTGTAATCTAAAATAGTAAAGAAAAAGGAGACAGAATTTAACACACGAGAAAGTGAAAATAAACAAGACTAGCATGTATGATTCTAAAAAAAATCTGAAAGATAATGATACAAATTATTTTGAAGGGAATATGGATTGCTAGATTAGAGTAAAAAAATAGATGAAAGTAAACTCTCAAATTGTTTAATAGCCATAGATCCAAAATATTGAGTCCCTCCCAGAGATATTAGGGTAAACTCTGAGAGTTAAAAGGTAAGCTTTGTCAGTCTTTCAAGGAAAAGATCATTCCTTTTCTACATACAACTTTCCAGACCATAGAAAAATATGGAATATTAATATTTATGTTCAAATACACCATCACTGATTCCTATGTTCGATAAAAATTATCTACCAAACTTCAAGCTAAATTCATTTACAGCAAGTGCAAAGATGTAATAGGAAAGAAAATTAACTTGTGCTGTGTAGGAATAAAACATATTATACAAATAGGTAATAATAATTCATGTAATATTTACATGGATACAGAATGTTATTTGAGAAATTCAATACCCATGCCTGATTAAAATTCTTAGTAGCCTAGGAGTGAATATTTTACTTGTTCAACATGGATAAAGAATATGAAATCTCAGTTCAATAACTAATGCACATCAAACTACAATTGAAATAAAAACTTGAAACAAATAAACAAAATAGATAATGGATATCAAATGGTGAGAGATATTCCCAATTTGAGAGCAAGAACTCTATAACTAATTTTAGTAATTCTGGAATTTTTAGCCAATGCAATTAGAAAAAAAAAAGGAATAAAAAAATGGAGCTAAAATTACTAGAAAGGCAAAAGTATAATTTTTATTTTATTTTTTTTAAGATTTTATTTATTTCTTTCAGAGAGAGTGAGAGAGAGCATGAGAGGGGAGAAGGTCAGAGGGAGAAGCAAACTCCCCATGGAGCTGGGAGCCCGATGCGGGACTTGATCCCGGGACTCCAGGATCATGACCTGAACTGAAGGCAGTTGCTTAACCAACTGAGCCACCCAGGCGTCCCTATAATTTTTATTTTTAATACTGTTATGATTGCCTACTGAGAGAAATCATGAGACTAATCCTAACATTTTTCCAGAACAATTCCATTTTATACTCACATGTACATATAATTTCCTCATATTATTTAAAATGGCATTATTATAAAGTATATACTGTAAAGTTTTTGATTTTGCATTTATGTTATCAGTGGTATCAAGATGTTATATATAAAAATTATATAACGGGCGCCTGAGTGGCTCAGATGGTTGGGCAATTGCCTTCAGCTCAGGTCATGATCCTGGAGTCCCAGGATCGAGTCCCAAATCAGGCTCCCAGCTCCAAGGGGAGTCTGCTTCTCCCTCTGACCTTTTCCCCTCTCATGCTCTCTCTCACTGTCTCTCTCTCTCAAAGAAATAAATAAAATCCTTAAAAAAAATTATATAACAGAAGTAAAATTTATAGATTATATGGAAACTCAAATATATGTGTAAACACACACATAGCATACATAGATTTGTTAGCTGTAGTGATTTATCAAGTTTTCCTCCTGAGCTCTCTACTACTAATTATCAGCTAGAATAAAAAGCAACGAAAGATTGTTCATAAAAGCACATGATAAACTAAATCTGAAAATAAATGCAATAGATAGATGTGAGAATATATGGGAATAGAACAAAGACTTTGTATTCCAAAGGATATAAAAGATGGCTTAAAAAATTAAAGAGAAATGTGGTGTCATAGAAGTGTATACTGTAATCTCTTAACTTTCCATAAAATAAAGTATAATTTATTTTTATAAAAACATCAAAAAGATTTTTGAAGCTGAATTGATTCAGTAATTAATCTGAAAGAGTAATCAAGATTATCAAGATTATTCTGAAAGAAAAAGAATAATTTGTACCAATATACATTATAACTTATTTAAACATGCAATCAATATTATAGTGGGAATTGAAACAAAAATGGAAAATTATCACTGGACCAATTTAGAGTCCAAAACAATATATAAATGCTGCTTTTAAATCAAAGGAGATGAAATTAATTATTCAATGTATGATCTCGGAATTTTTACTCTGAAAGGAAGTTAAATTTAGATTCTTCACTCAGTTTTCTAAAATATATATCAAATAACTCGAAGATACATTTATAAAGAACTAAAAAAATAAACTTAATAAATATTTGTTGTCTCAGTTTCAAGAAGTACATTTTATATGAAACAAATAGAAGTCATAAAAATAGTTTGGAAACACAAAATCTTTTAAATTATATTTTAAATTTAAAAAGGTTTTTAAAAACCCACAAATCAGGGACGCCTGGGTGGCTCAGTTGGTTAAGCAGCTGCCTTCGGCTCAGGTCATGATCCCAGCGTTCTGGGATCGAGTCCCACATCGGGCTCCTTGCTTGGCAGTGAGCCTGCTTCTCCCTCTGCCTCTGCCTGCCACTCTGTATGCCTGTGCTCGCTCCTACGCTCTCTCTCTATCTGACAAATAAATAAAATCTTTAAAAAAAAACAAAACCCACAAATCAGTGTCTCTCACTTTTCATATGCTTGTGTTTATGACATGTAGTCCTAATTTTATAAATAATGTAATGTATCATGTTGGTTCATTAATTGTAAAAAAGGTACCATACCAAGGTAAGATGTTAAAAGGAAAAATGGGATGCAGAATATACATAAATCTAAAACTTCTAAAATAAAAAGTTATTTTAAAAAATGGAAAATGTGTCCAAATTATTTTTTAGAAATAGAAATTGCTGAAGAAAATATTAATCTCTCCACCATGAAGAGAATACACAAATATGTTGCCATATTGTAACATATTAAACTAAGGAAAACTTTTTAACAATGGTATACAGTGATGTTCATATGACTTTCATAGGTTGTAGTGCTAAGGAGACTACCACACATTTTCCAGAAATCCCTTTGGTGACATACCCTAGAAACCTTGGAAAGAGCCATACTTTTTTTTTTTTTAATTCAGTTTAGTTAACAAATAGTTAATTATTAGTTTCAGGGGTAGAATTTAGTAATTCATCAATTGCCTATAACACCCTGTGCTCATTACATCAACTGCATTAAGGTAATGCCCATCACCCAGTTACCCCATGCCCCCACCCACTTTCCCTCCATCAACCCTGTTTGTTTCAGAGAGTTAAGAGTCTCTTATGGTTTGCCTTGTTCTCCTTTTTTGATATTATTTTTCCTTCCCTTCCCCTGTGTTCATCTATGTGGTTTCTTAAATTCCACATGAGTGAAATCATATGGTATCTGTCTTCTCAGACTCACTTTACTTAGCATTAATACTCTCTAGTTCCAACTACATCATGCAGATGTCAAGATTGCATTCTTTCTGGTGACTGAGTAATAAAGATCCATAAGTTTTGACATGGTCATCTTCGTAACGTATCCCATGAAAACAATCATAAGAACAAAACAAAATATATCTTACTTGACTTATGACTATTTTAGTCAGGATTCTGACAGGAGACCAGAAACCCCTCTAGATAATTTAAACAAATGAGATACAATATTGAGAAGCAGAGCACAAAATCTTTGAGAATGGGAACAAAGGTCAGAGAAATTGTTTAAGAAAACAGATTGGCAAGTCATGGAAAATGGCTACGGATGATCTCGATGATCTCGCTCCCTGCATCAGGGAATTGGGTTGATACCTGTCCACTGCAAACCCAAGAGCAATAATGACCTTTATTCTCCACCTTCTACATTCTGCTCAAATGTCTCTCATTGACAAAATCTAGTGTGGAAATCTGTGGTCAGGGATTCTGGGAAACATACCTAGTTCCAGGCTTTCGGCCCTTTAATAAAGGTGAGAATATAGATGTAGTGACAGTTCAGTAGTGAACTACTGATACAACACATTGTTCTATGGGATACTTTCATAAGAAATTCTGATACAACTGCAACAGAAAAGTGAACAGTCTAAATGCCAATAATATTCATATAATGGGATTCTGTGAAGCTGTTAAATATATTTTGCAGTGCATGAGAAATCATATTTGTTCCTGAGAAAATAGTCACTATATTAAATTAAAACCAGTTTGCAAAACAATGTAGTATCAACCTACATTGTTATAATACATAGCATAATTCTATGTATTAGAATTCTGTGCAATTCTATTTGTAGTGATAGGAAGTTTCTCTAACTGCAAAATTAGGTATTGCAGACCTTGTCCTAAAATCCCATTTTAAAAATGAGGTTATCATAAAAAACTGAGGCTTTGTCGAGACAACATGCAGAGAACCTGGAGAACAACCCTAAGATTTTGAGCTTAATATGATGTTAGGAATCAACACTCTAAAATATTATACAGCCCAGTGGTACTACCCTATATTCTGGTTATAGTTACTTTTAAAGTAAATGCTGTAGTCTGAAAAGCAGAAAGAATTTTCATGGCTAGGCTTTTCCAATAACCAGGTGACTACACTAGAGATCTCATTAACTTAAAAACCATAAAATAAAAAATATTTTCTCAATGTCCATGGTAATAGAGGAATAAAGTTGCTTTTCTCTGAACATAGTGCTTTAATTTGAGCCTGTCCTTCAAGAAATACCATCTGTTATCTGGTCCATTATCAAGATGGATGCCACAGGCTATTGTTGGGAGAACAAACCTTTAACAAGCAATCAGTTCTTAAAAAAAAAAAAATGTTAGCATATTACTCTGCTTTGCAGAATGATTACACCATATATTTAGTTGTCTGATAAAGAAAATGTTTTATTGAAATGGAATTATTTACCCTGGGGACTCTGGGAGTCTGCAGAGGGAGTGCAAGTCTCCATAAGTTTTTTTCCAGGTCATTCTATCCCTGCTAATGTTATTCTTATTTTGTCCTTTGTCAGTTGTGCTTTTTATATGATTTTTAAAATTGCCATTATTTTGTTCAATTTCACATCCACCTAGAACTCCAGTCTACATTTTCATACTGGCTGTTGTTCAAAATTCAATTATCTCTCTTTTTTCTGACTTCAACATCAATAAGAGCATTTAAAGGTCAAGGGAGAGTTTTAATCAGTTCACTTTAGGAGAAGAGAGGACCTCTAGGCAAAGATGGAAGTCCAGTAGGAAAGACCTTATAGAAATTACTATGAATTGTTTACTTGCATTCTTCTGATGGATGCATCTGATAATCTGAAAGACCTAGATGAAAGGAGATTAAATCAGAGCATTCAAATGTAAAGAGGCCATATACATTTTGGGTTCCCCCTTGAAAACCACAAATCTAATCATCTTATGGTAATTAATGATAAACAAGCTATATATAAATCTATATATAAAACATCATGTTGCATCAAAAACAATTAAAACAGATTGTGCCTAATTTAAATATTAACAGTCCTTACCTG
>ML105778.1:584343-639463 GCA_003697995.1 Taxidea taxus jeffersonii
TTTTTTTTTTTTAATGGAAGAAACAGGTTTGCGTGATAATGAAAATGAACTAAGAAAGAAAAATTACTTAGAATACAGGATAAAAGGATGTGATTGCTGGAGAAATTTCCTTGACCATGGTAGGGGGAGATAGGATTCAATGCACAAGAGAAGAAGCTGTCCTTAGAAATAAATAGTGGATCTTATTAACAGATGGGAAAGTTGAGTGTAGGTGAGGGATGGATGTGAAGGTCTCGGACTTAACAGAAGCATTCACGTTTAGAGTTAAGATACTATTGAAATAAATCTCTAGTCATACAATTTTAGTAAATTTAAAATGAAGAATTTCCATCAAGGTTTGGAAGCATATTTTTCTTCTTAGAAAAGAGACTAATTAGAGCTTCCTAAACTCTGCTATGCAGCTATTACCCTGGGAAAAATATATCTCTGCCTGAGTGGAGCCCATTTAAGGAACACAAAATTCATTCTTCCCCTTATGTCTGACAGGACCTGTGGCAACTCCAGTTTGTAAATGAGCTCATTCATTTGTGAACTGGGAGTCATAGCTTTGCTCAAGTACAAGAAATAGCTTGAATTCAAGGATCTTAAAAAAACTGCCACAAAAATTAATTTCAGTCAAACTTTTAAGTGTTTGAAAACTCTTTGCTTTTGAATCTTTAAGTGTTTTACGATTTTGGCAGTTGAGTAGTTGGGTGGTCCACTTGGAGAAGCTTTGTGATCTCTGTGTAAGCCACAATAAAAACTTTGACCTGACGAAAATGAAGTGTTTACACAAACCAGAACAAAACTTCTAGAGGTTTCAATTGTTATCCATAAATATTAGCGCCAACACAGTGACAGATTTCAAATGAATTTGGTGGAAAAGGCCATCCATTTGTGGACAGTGTTTCACTCAGGCTGAGGGGGAGCTCCACAGTAGTGACCAATACTTCCACACTTACCACTGCATTGAAAAAATGTTCTTGTCTAAGTAGACAAAGGCATCATATTAAACTTGTGAAAGCAATTGTTTTTTATCTTTTCTGCTCATGTAAATGAACACAGGTTAGAATTGAAACCTCACTATGATAAAGTAAAAATAAATGCTGTCTAGGTTCAAAAGAAAATAGTGGAACATCTATCCTTGGCCTTATTAATGCTTTATATTCTATAGCTTCAAAATATTTCCAAAATATTAAATCTAAATTATGCTAACAAGGTAAGGTGGGGTTAGTAATGCTTCTGAGTACAAATTACCAAGCTTTCTATAAAAGTATAGTTACTAATATATTGCTTATAATTTTAATAAACATGCAATAAATGATTCTGTTGCATTATGCGTTTACCAAATGGCAAATGAAGACATCGAGTCTTGACTTTGGCTCAGGTCATGATCCTAAATTCACTTAGGAAATCTCATGGTTCTTACCTTCACCTTTACTGATTTTATTTTGCATTAGAGATATCAAAAGTACATAAGCTTTCATGTTTCTGTTTCTCTGAAGAGCAAATGTTGAAAATTACCTCCATTGCTATGTAATCTGTAACTGGCAAGTAAGTAACCAGACCATGCCATGTGGCCACACTGATTCAAATTATTTTTTTTTAAGATTTTATTTATTTATTTGACAGACAGAGATCACAAGTAGGCAGAGAGGCAGGCAGAGAGAGAGGAAGGGAAGCAGGCTCCCGGCTGAGCAGAGAGCCCGATGTGGGGCTCGATCCCAGGACCCTGGGATCATGACTTGAGCCAAAGGCAGAGGCAGGCTTTAACCAACTGAGCCACCCAGGCGCCCCTTTTCTTTTTCTTAAAGATTCTGATTCAATTTTAATATTAAGAAAAATAGATTGATTGTTTGTATATTGATGACAAGTTAGATAGCCTGTGTTGTGATCGTTGATGGCTGGACTTCTGGCTATTCAGATTGCTGCTTGCCAAAGAAAATGAACCAAGTATAAGGAAGGTTTATATATTCCATCAACAAGATTACTTATTATATTTTCAGGGAGGTTTTCCATTAAAAAGTCAGTGTGGTATCTTTATAAACAAAAAACACTGAAAATAAGCATAAAGGAAAAGAACAAACAACCCAGGAGCCTACCCTAGAGAAAAACCTTTGATGACTATTTTGGCTGGATTAACAAATATTTCCTATTTCCTCCATAAAGTGGGCTTCCTGTGTCCCTGACTGGCAGCCTGCTCCCTACTAACCAAGCTTGACTGCTGCTTCCACCAACAGAATTGCTTTCTGAAACTCTGATGTTTGTTCTCCTAACATTTGATGCCATCTTGACTTCCTATTTTAATGCACAATTTAATGAAATCTTTTCTAATATGATAAAATGTGACAGGGAAAAAGCATATTCTATGAAAACTTGCTTTAATGATCTGTAAGGACTCCCAGTGAGGAATTTATTAATTCAAATTGTGGTGAGACAGCTGTAAAATATTGACCAAGAAAAGTATAAAGATAGAAAAAAAATAAAACAGTCTGATGGTAATCTGTTTTCCACCTTAAAGGAATTGTTACATACTTACTGACACACAAATACATAACTTATTTTTAAAAGATTACACAGAGATCCCATTAAGAGACCTATTTAAAAAAAGAAATAATGTGTCTTGATATATATATGTATATATGTCCTGATATATATATGTATATATATTAGTGATTAAAAATATTTGAAGTTAAAGAAAATATTTAATGTAGTATAATTATCAATTCCTTCTTTAATCAGTTGTTTTGATTAAGTGACTGTCAGTTCTGATGACATTTGCTACTGTTTACATAACAACAATTAGTTGCTAAATTCACTTAGGATTTATTATATTTCTCTATAATTTTTAAGGAAATTTTTAAATACTTCTGTTTTCCAGACTGTGCCTTGTTTAAAAAAAAATCTGCAGGAAATACTGTATATGTATTATATTTGTGTCTTGGAAATGCAAAACACAAAATAACATGACAAATACTATGAGATCTCCACAGTAAAAAATACTCAATTTAAGAAATCTAAATACTGTTTTATCTTAAAACAATCTCAGGCTTACAGAAGAGCTATAAATACAGAAGAATGAACTCCTCCCCCCTTACCCAAGGTCATTTGAAAGTAAGTCAACAACCTGATTCCCATCATCCCCCAATACTTTAGTGTCTGTTTTCCACAAGCAAGGGCACTCTCCTACATAACTACAATATGACCACCCAAACTAGGAAATCAGCATTATTTTAGGATTTCCTCCTACCACACTGATCCCACTTGAGTTCCATCACTTGTCCCAGTAACACCCTTTAGAGCCAAAGGATCCAGTTCTGAGTTACATGGAGCATCTAGTTTCATTTATCCTTGGTTTCCTTCCATTTAGATTTCCTCAGCCTTTACTTAATTTTCAGGACTTTGACATTGTACAGATTAGTGTCCGTTCATTTTGTCCAATTTACCTCAATTTGAGTCTGCTTCGTGTTTCCTCATGATTTGGTTCAGTGTATGCGTCTTTGGCTGGAATATCACTCAAGAGAGGTAGTGCTCGTTTGTGGTGCACAGTTTCATGCCACCACGTTTGGATCATGTGATTCAGGTTCTGTCTCAGTCCTCTCTAGTGCAGAAAGACTTTTCCCTTTGTTATTAACTTGTGTCCTTTATGATTAAGAAGTATTTTGTGGAGGGGCGCCTGGGTGGCTCAGTGGGTTAAGCCTCTGCCTTCAGTTCAGGTCATGGTCTAGGTGTCCTGGGATCGAGTCCTGCAGCGGGCTCTCTGCTCAGCAGGGAGCCTGCTTCCTCCTCTCTCTGCCTACTTGTGATCTCTGTCTGTCAAATAAATAAATAAAATATTTTTTAAAAAAGTATTTTGTGTAGGGTCTTTGTAAGATGTCATCTCCTAATAAAACTCTCATTTATTTATGTACATACAGAAATTGAGTTTACCTAATGGGTTAAAATTTTTTTGTATTGATGCTGAAGTTGTCCCGGATTTGGCCAGTGGGAGCCCTTTCACATTGGTACCTGTGTCTTTTAATCATGGTCCCATTAATTTTTTAAGTAGTTCTCTGCTTTCTGCCACTTGTACGTTATCTGCCCCAGACTGGATTCTTTTTCTATCAGCATTTTCTCCAGGAAGTCTTTGTTCCTTTTAGTGGAGAATAATTTTGTAGAAGCCATGATCTGGTTGCTAGATGTGCTCATTACTAATGTGTTTCTGCTCCCAGGTCTTCTCAGTGGACAGAGGGAGGGAATATATGTGTGTTAGGTAAGTAGATACACATTTTACATCAACATTTAGATTTTTGTTTTTATATATGGAAGACCGTGAATTCACACCAAGACTCCAGTACCATAGGGTTCCTTCTGTTTTACCACTTTTCCATAATTATATTTCCTTTATCCAAGTGGAAGAACCCTGGCTGCTATTGTCTTCAAAATACTTAATCCCCAGGTTCCCATCAGTACTGCTGTGTCCTTCCACCCCTTTCTTAGGAAATACCAATACCAGGCAGCTCCTCCATCTGTGTGGACACACCCTTCACCTTGATTAGTCTCTGACTTTGTAGGTCAAGCTGTTCCCTCATGGGGGGTGCCTCTCCAACCTGCTCAGACTCTGAAATCCTGTGTGGCTGCCCCATTCTCTGGTGCCATCCATATCCCACCAGCCCTCTGAATCCCTGTGTCCAGCTAATTTTCTGTATAATTATATTCAAGTCTTTGTCATCTACTGAGTTCCCACTGCCCTGAGTTTTTAATTCAGTAGTTTTATTTTGAGCTTGTTCAGTATTAAAAAAAAAAAGTTCTGTCCTCCTTTAGATATTTTGTATCTACATACATATCTACATACACTTAATAGTCTATATCTAATAATCCTGATATCATTAGAATCTAAATTTTGCTTATTTTTTTTACTTGCTTCTTAGTCACTATAGCATTCTTTGGTTTGGTGACTTTTTGATTCTAGGTTGTTTCTTTTAACTTGTGAGAATCTTAGCTATCTGAGAGTGCTTTTTCTAGAAACAGATTTTTATTTTCTTTTGCTGGGAGTTAGGGACACTGTCAATACTTCAGTCTGCTGCTCTGTCATTTCCATCTGATATAGGCGACATGGGACTCACGTTGGATTTCTATTCCCTTACCCCCCACATCTAAATAATTATCCAGTTATTCCACGTCTACTTCCTAAAATCCTCACTGTCCGTGTTCTAAATCAATTCTTTCGTCTTCCATACTGCCGAAGGAGTGATTTAACCAAATCTTGCCCTTTGATTTCTACACCCCAAATTCTTCAAAATCCTTATGATAAAATCTACACCATTTGGATCATTAAGTAACATGATAATCTGGTCTTTTCTTTCCTGCCTGCCCCTCTAGGCTTCTACGAGGTCACTTCCCCTAGTCTTCGTCACTTCAGTTGTATTCTAGCATTATTCTAGCATGACAGACTGTACTTTTCCAAATGTCTGCACATGCTAGAGATCCCTCTGTTCTCTAATCAGTTTAAGTGCTAGCTTCACTGAAGGACTTACTGTCTTCCCTGGCTGGATCTAGACATTCCTTCCCCATTGCTCTTCAATGTGTCTTATATACAGCTCCACTGCAGCTCAGTTCACTCTGTAGTATAAACACTTATTTGAATGTCTTCCTTTACAAGAGAGTGCAAGTTCCTTAAAGCCAAAGAATAGGTCTTTTTACTTGGACCTCAACAGTTCCTGTTATAGACGGACATGAAACCCAGTCTGAATAACGGTCTAGTCTATAAAGAGCATTCACACATGTAACTACTGCTGTACAAGCAAAGAATGCTGTAGATTACATTTGTAAAGGAAAATCGTGGTTGAGATTACACATCCCTAACAAACTGTTACTAAAACAGAAACATTATCGAACACTTTACAAAATAAGTCTATGAGTTAGGTTTATCCTTGTTCATTAAAACACTCCTGTATAAACATTTCAGTCAGGTTTTAAATACTCAACATAGTTTTTTAAAAAATCAATAAAAAGTTAATATAAAGTCTAGAAATCTAGAGTCCATAGGAGAGTGCTGATGAAGGCACTATACACACTAAATACTGATTGTCATGAGATGTTTAAATCAAAGTTCACACACACACACACACACACAGCCTCCTGCCCTGATACTCGCTAGTGGCTTTAATTCTGTAACAGTCATCATGATCTCAATGAAGCAGGAAGCAGCTTTAGTGTCGGTTTGCGTGCAATGCCATCAGAAATTTTCATTTTGTTTTTCTTTTATATGAAAGTCAATAAATACCAAACTCCTCGGTTTAATTTTCCTGTTGGGAATATATTTTAGCTCTTGCCTGTGCCCAATAGAGCTGAGATTCTGACCATAGTAGATCCTTGAGATTTAGTCCCAATATTTCTTCATTTGGATTGATTTTCTGGTAAACCTGGGCAAATTCAGGATCTCGGACATTTCCTTTTATTAACCATTTATTCCCCTTTCCTGTGTTCCCAGATATAAATTCAGCTATTACTCTTCCTCTAATAAGTAACAGGTGCTGTAGGAGGTCATTCAGTCTACTAAGTTGCTGTGCTTTCTAGTAGGAGAGTAACTTCTCAGCCTTGCGATTGTTACTGCTTCAATATTCACTGTGAAGTTTTGCCTCAGGGTGAACCAGGAAATATAGAGCAACTTTAAGAGTTGCTATAATTTAGTGCAGTTTAATGTGCAAAGAAATGGACAATCCATTCACCATCCAACTTAAAAGAAAAAGCGAGAATGAATTTTGTAGATAAAACGGAAGAGCCTGTCAAAGAATCTGGTGGTCAGTAGATGGAATGCTGTGCATGGATTTTGTGCACTGATGAAAACAGCACCAAAGTGTTTTTGTTGGTCTGTTGAGCTTCTGTCTCAAAACTTGGCCACCTTATGGGTAGGTGTTCATGATTGTGCATACACACTTAGTAGCCACTGAACGAATGCCGTGGACAGAACTGCCTATGAAAAGGATTGTGTTCATGGAGGACAGTACAATATATTTGAATGAATTTTGCTTAAATGTTTAAGGTTTTAATGGCTGTTTCTAGAAGTTAAGGAAACAGAACATAATAGGTTGTAAAACCCCAAACCATTAATGCAATGTCATTTTCTCTGAAACTACAATACCACATACTTTTTCATGGATACCCTCATACTCTCTTCAGTAACTGAAAGCATTTTTCCAGAGTGTGAGCAAAGTGGCAGAATGGCAGGTGTGAGCTCCAAGTCTGGATTTATTTTTCTTTCTTCTCTGCCATTTCCTAGCCAGGAGATTTTTGGACGAGCTACAAAAATCTCCTGCCTCGTTTTTTTTTTTCATCTATAAAACGAGGACAATGAGAGTACTCATTTTACAATGTCCTGTAAATTAACACATGCAAATAAACTTGTCACAGAGTAAGATGTCAACAAATAAAGCCATCAGTTCACTACATCGCTGGGTAAAGAAAATATGGTCATTTTCCTGCCTTCCCTCCCAAGCACCAGGCATTTTCCCTTCCAATTTTGAAGCAAACAATGAAGTTAATTAGTTACTGTAATTTCATACTACCTACATTTGACTCAGCACGGAGCTTCCACTTGCTCTCCCGTGCGTGAGCTCTCGTTAGGTGGTCACCTTTCTCATTATATCAGGCATTTTCACGGCCGGAGACAGCAGGTACTGAACTGTAGCATTCAGTGGCTCTCCGCTGATGTTCACTCTGGCTAGTGGCTAAGTATCAACATCATGTTTACTGCCCTAACATCGCCCTAATTATCTATTTGTAAAAGAAAACAAAAACAAAATACTTAAAATTCCATGTAGAAGGGCATCATCTCCACATTATGATTCACCTAATTTAAAAAGACTTTTTTCATGCAAAAAAAAAGAAAATCTATTTGAGGCTTGTTCATCTACACATTTATTTTTGTGGGGACCAAGGGTGGGAAAGAGGAGAGGTCTTGTTTTGCCATCTTCTGGTTTCTTGAATTTTGCAAAAGTAAATGGCTCACTCTCCATTTGTTTTGTTGAGTAAACATTTTAATGCAGGCATAATGCCCAGCTCTTTCAAGTGGGGTAAGATCTGTCCATAAGACCCTCAAATTTTTCCTGAGCTGTTGAGGTTTGGCTTAATAATTAGAGGCAGATGTTGCTTCCAAGTAGAAGGATAAACTAACTTAATCTTTACATAAAGTTCTCCTCTGTCTTGGGGACAGACTCTCAGTCTTTAAGGATAAGGACAAGCCTAACTTTCTCATCATTGGAATTCTGGGGCATTCTGCCTATACTCTTTATAGCAAATCAGTGGAAACTTGGTCCAGTCCTAGATACAAGCTTCTATTATACTTCCTCATAGAAAATCTTTTTCTTTTCTTTTTTTTTTAAAAGATTTTATTTATTTATTTGACAGACAGAGATCACAAGTAGGCAGAGAGGCAGAGAGAGAGGAGGAAGCAGGCTGTCCGCAGAGCAGAGAGCCCGATGCGGGGCTCGATCCCAGGACCCTGGGATCATGACCCGAGCCGAAGGTAGTGGCTTTAACCCGCTGAGCCACCCAGGCGCCCCAGAAAATCTTATTCTTATTCCTATGTCTGAACTTTTTTGATTGCCCTCTGTCTTTGCAACTTTTCATTTACGGTATGAAAACCACTAACAGAGGTAAAATCTCAATGAATCTGATTTAGGATTGTCAGATAAAATACAAGATGCCCAGTTAAATTTGAATTTCAGATAAACAACAGTGCCAAACTTAGTACACTTGGTATATATGTGTCTCATACAATTCAAATTTAACTTGGTTTCCTATATTTTTACTTGCTGAATCTCACTAGATGAATCTCATCCCTAATTACTGATACAACTTTATAAAACAGAACAGACTTGTATAAAAATGGAGCCCAGTGTTTACTTTTCTTTGTAACATGCAAAACTTGCAACTATTCTCTTTTCTGATTTGAATTTATTAGTTTTCTGGCTTTTTTTTTTTTTCAGTTGCTTTATGACAATTTTCCTTTGTTGATTCTCTCCTTTCTGTGATGCAATCAACTCCATTATTGTTTGTTCAATGCCCTGGTTCTTTTTTTTCCCCTACTTCAACATTTTTACTTTTACCATTATTCTTTCTTATGAAATAGAATGATTCCAAAGTTCTCATTACTATTGTATCTTCCCTGAAGGAGAAGTTTATTAAAGAATACTCAAACAGGATTTTAGTAACACAGGATCATCATTTTACTGACATCCTCTTTGCCAAATTTAGACTATTTAAGGAGAATATTATTGCTCTGTTGTACACCCAGAATTCGGCAAGAAATACTGTGTCTCTTTTCTTCTTCATATGCATTCAATTTTGTAACTTCCATTATGGATTTCTTCTTTAAAATTCTTTTGCATATTTCCTGAAGTCTATAGCACAGGGATAAGAAGATTATCTTTGGGAGATTTTCCAGCTTTCACCTACTTCAAGTCATTTTGCACACTACTGTCAATTTTTTTTTTTTTACTTTATTTAAGCTTTATTTAAACATATGATGTAACCCCACCACCCTCACCCAACCCCTCTTCCCCCCACCCCCCTCAGTTTGTTTTATGACATTAAGAGTCTCTTTTGGTTTGTCTCCCTCCTGATCCCATCTTCTTTCATTTTTACTTTTCCTACCACCTTAACTCCCACCCCCGTTGCATCTCCACTTCCTCATATCAGGGAGATCATGTGGTACTTGTCTTTCTCCAGTTGACTTATTTCGCTAAGCATAATACGCTCTAGTTCCATCCATGTCGTCGCAAATGGTAAGATTTCATTTATTTTGATGGCTGCATAGTATTCCATCGTATATATATACCACTTCTTCTTTATCCATTCATCTGTTGATGGACATCTAGGTTCCTTCCATAACTTGGCTATTGTGGACATTGCTGCTATAAACATTCGGGTACACGTGCCCCTTTGGATCACTATGTTTGTATCTTTAGGATAGATACCCAGTAGTGCAATTGCTGGGTCATAAGGTAGCTCTATTTTCAATTTTTTGAGGAACCTCCATGCTGTTTTCCAGAGTGGTTGCACCAGCTTGCATTCCCACCAACAGTGTAGGAGGGTTCCCCTTTCTCCGCATCCTCGCCAGCATTTGTCATTTCCTGACTTGTTCATTTTAGCCATTCTGACTGGTGTGAGGTGGTATCTCATTGTGGTTTTGATTTGTATTTCCCTGATGCCCAGTGATATGGAGCACTTTTTCATGTGTCTGTTGGCCATCTGGATGTCTTCTTTGCAGAAATGTCTGTTCATGTCCTCTGCCCATTTCTTTATTGGATTATTTGTTCTTTGGGTGTTGAGTTTGCTAAGCTCTTTGTAGATTTTAGATACTAGCCCTTTATCTGATATGTCATTTGCAAATATCTTTTCCCACTCTGTCAGTTGTCTTTTGGTTTTGTTGACTGTTTCCTTTGCTGTGCAAAAGCTTTTGATCTTGATGAAGTCCCAATAGTTCATTTTTTCCCTTGCTTCCCTTGCCTTTGGCGTTGTTCCTAGGAAGAAGTTGCTGCGGCTGAGGTCGAAGAGGTTGCTGCCTGTGTTCTCCTCAAGGATTTTGATGGATTCCTTTCTCACGTTGAGATCCTTCATCCATTTTGAGTCTATTTTCGTGTGTGGTGTAAGGAAATGGTCCAATTTCATTTTTCTGCATGTGGCTGTCCAATTTTCCCAACACCATTTGTTGAAGAGGCTATCCTTTTTCCATTGGATGTTCTTTCCTGCTTTGTCGAAGATTAGTTGACCATAGAGTTGAGGGTCTATTTCTGGGCTCTCTATTCTGTTCCATTGATCTATGTGTCTGTTTTTGTGCCAGTACCATACTGTCTTAATGATGACAGCTTTGTAGTAGAGCTTGAAGTCTGGAATTGTGATGCCACCAACTTTGGTTTTCTTTTTCAATATTCCTTTGGCTATTCGAGGTCTTTTCTGGTTCCATATAAATTTTAGGATTATTTGTTCCATTTCTTTGAAAAAATTGGATGGAATTTTGATAGGCATTGCATTAAATGTGTAGATAGCTTTAGGTAGCATAGACATTTTCACGATATTAATTCTTCCAATCCATGAGCATGGAACATTTTTCCATGTCTTTGTGTCTTCCTCAATTTCTTTCATGAGTACTTTATAGTTCTCTGAGTATAGATACTTTGCCTCTTTCGTTAGGTTTATTCCTAGGTATCTTATGGTTTTGGGTGTAATTGTAAATGGGATTGACTCCTTAATTTCTCTTTCTTCTGTCTTGTTGTTGGTGTAAAGAAATGCAACTGATTTCTGTGCATTGATTTTATATCCTGACACTTTACTGAATTCCTGTACAAGCTCTAGCAGTTTTGGAGTGGAGCCTTTTGGGTTTTCCACATATAGTATCCTATCATCTGCAAAGAGCGATAGTTTGACTTCTTCTTTGCCGATTTGGATGCCTTTAATTTCTTTTTGTTGTCTGATTGCTGAGGCTAGGACTTCTAGTACTATGTTGAATAGCAGTGGTGATAGTGGACATCCCTGCCGTGTTCCTGACCTTAATGGAAAAGCTCTCAGTTTTTCTCCATTGAGAATGATACTTGCCGTGGGTTTTTCATAGATGGCTTTGATAATATTGAGGTATGTGCCTTCTATCCCTACACTTTGAAGAGTTTTGATTAGGAAGGGATGTTGCACTTTATCAAATGCTTTTTCAGCATCTATTGAGAGTATCATATGGTTCTTGTTCTTTCTTTTGTTAATGTACTGTATCACATTGATTGATTTGCGGATGTTGAACCAACCCTGCTGCCCTGGAATAAATCCCACTTGGTCGTGGTGAATAATCCTTTTAATGTACTGTTGGATCCTATTGGCTAGTATTTTGGTGAGAATTTTCGCATCTATGTTCATCAAGGATATTGGTCTGTAATTCTCTTTTTTGATGGGATCCTTGTCTGGTTTGGGGATCAAGGTGATGCTGGCCTCATAAAATGAGTTTGGAAGTTTTCCTTCCATTTCTATTTTTTGGAACAGTTTCAGGAGAATAGGAATTGATTCTTCTTTAAATGTTTGGTAGAATTCCCCTGGGAAGCCATCTGGCCCTGGGCTTTTGTTTGTTTGGAGATTTTGGATGACTGTTTCAATCTCCTTACTGGTTATGGGCCTATTCAGGTTTTCTATTTCTTCCTGGTTCAGTTTTGGCAGTTTATATGTCTCTAGGAAAGCATCCATTTCTTCCAGATTGTCGAATTTGTTGGCATAGAGTTGTTCATAATATGTTCTTATGATTGTTTGTATTTCTTTGGTGTTGGTTGTGATCTCTCCTCTTTCATTCATGATTTTATTTATTTGGGCCCTTTCTCTTTTCTTTTGGATAAGTCTGGCCAGGGGTTTATCAATCTTATTAATTCTTTCAAAGAACCAGCTCCTAGTTTCATTGATTTGTTCTATTGTTTTTTTGGTTTCTATTTCATTGATTTCTGCTTTGATCTTTATTATTTCTCTTCTCCTGCTGGGTTTAGGCTTTCTTTGTTGTTCTCTCTCGAGTTCCTTGAGGTGTAGGGTTAGGTTGTGTATTTGAGACCTTTCCTGTTTCTTGAGATAGGCTTGTATCGCTATATATTTTCCTCTCAGGACTGCCTTTGCTGTGTCCCACAGATTTTGGACCGTTGTGTTTTCATTATCATTTGTTTCCATGAATTTTTTGAATTCTTCTTTAATTTCCTGGTTGACCCATTCATTTTTTAGAAGGATGCTGTTGAGCCTCCATGTATTTGTGCTCTTTCCACATTTCCTCTTGTGATTGAGTTCTAGCTTCAGAGCATTGTGGTCTGAAAATATGCAGGGAATGATCCCAATCTTTTGATACCTGTTGAGACCTGATTTATGACCCAGGATGTGATCTATTCTGGAGAATGTTCCATGGGCACTAGAGAAGAACGTGTATTCTGTTGCTTTAGGGTAGAATGTTCTGAATATATCTGTGATGTCCATCTCGTCCAGTGTGTCATTTAAGACCTTTATTTCCTTGTTGATCTTTTGCTTGGATGATCTGTCCATTTCAGTGAGGGGTGTATTAAAGTCTCCAACTATTATTGTATTCTTGTCAATGTGTTTCTTTGATTTTGTTATTAATTGGTTTATATAGTTGGCTGCTCCCATGTTAGGGGCATAGATATTTAAAATTGTTAGATCTTCTTGTTGGACAGACCCTTTGAGTATGATATAGTGTCCTTCCTCATCTCTTATTATAGTCTTTGGCTTAAAATCTAATTGATCTGATATAAGGATTGCCACCCCAGCTTTCTTCTGATGTCCATTAGCATGGTAAATTGTTTTCCACCCCCTCACTTTCAATCTGGAGGTGTCTTCAGGTCTAAGATGAGTTTCTTGTAGGCAGCATATTGATGGGTTTTGTTTTTTTATCCATTCTGAAACCCTGTGTCTTTTGATTGGGGCATTTAGCCCATTTACATTCAGGGTAACTATTGAGAGATATGAGTTTAGTGCCATTGTATTGCCTGTATGGTGATTGTTACTGTATAATGTCTCTGTTCCTTTCTGGTAATACTTTTAGGGTCTCTCTTTGCTTAGAGGACCCCTTTCAATATTTCCTGTAGAGCTGGTTTGGTGTTCACAAACTCTTTCAGTTTTTGTTTGTCCTGGAAGCTTTTAATCTCTCCTTCTATTTTCAATGATAACCTAGCTGGATAAAGTATTCTTGGCTGCATGTTTTTCTCGTTTAGTGCTCTGAATATATCATGCCAGTTCTTTCTGGCCTGCCAGGTCTCTGTGGATAAGTCTCCTGCCAATCTAATATTTTTACCATTGTACGTTACAGACTTCTTGTCCCGTGCTGCTTTCAGGATTTTCTCTTTGTCGCTAAGACTTGTAAATTTTACTATTAGATGGCGGGGTGTGGGTCGATTCCTGTTGATTTTGAGAGGTATTCTCTGGGCTTCCTGGATTTTGATGCTTGTTCCCCTTGCTATATTAGGGAAATTCTCTACAATAATCCTCTCCAGTATACCTTCTGCTCCTATTTCTCTTTCTTCTTCTTCTGGAATCCCAATTATTCTAATGTTGTTTCGTCTTATGGCATCACTTATCTCTCGAATTCTCCCCTCGTGGTCCAGTAGTTGATTGTCTCTCTTTTGGTCTGCTTCATTATTCCCTGCCATTTGGTCTTCTATATCACTAATTCTGTCTTCTGCCTCATTTATCCTAGCAGTAAGAGCCTCCATTTTTGATTGCACCTCATTAATAGCTTTTTTTATTTCAACTTGATTAGACTTTATTTCTTTTATTTCTCCAGAAAGGGTTTTTATTTCTCCTGACAGGGTTTCTCTAATATCTTCCATGCCTTTTTCGAGCCCGGCTAGAACCTTGAGAATCGTCATCCTGAATTCCAGATCTGACATATTACCAATGTCTGTATTGATTAGGTCCCTAGCCTTCGGTCCTGTCTCCTGCTCTTTTTTTTGTGGTGAGTTTTTCCGCCTTGTCATTTTGTCCAGATAAGAATCCGCTGTTCTCCTTGTTAAGTGAACTTGGTCTTGGCTGGATTTCTTTGATCTTCTGGGGGAGGGGCCTGTTGTAGTGATTCTCAGGTGTCTTTGCCCCAGGCGGAGTTGCACCGCCCTTCCCAGGGGCCGGGCTAAGTCATCCTCTCGGTTCGCTTTCGGGAGCTTTTGTTCCCTGAACACTTTCCGTAGAGTTCCGGAGGACGGGAATGACAATGGCGGCCTCCCAATCTCCGGTTCAGAGGAGCCGAGAGCTAGGGGCCCCAGTCTTCAGTGCGCCTTCAGAGAAAAGCGTTTAATCCCTCCAGTCTCCCTCGCCCAGGTTTGCGCCGGAGAGTGCGCGCGCGCGTCCACCCGCAGACACCGCGCGCCGGCAGACACCGCTGGCCCGCCGACACTGCGCGCACTCGCAGACCTCGCGCACCCGCAGACCGCGCGCGCCCGCAGACCGCGCTCAGAGAAAATCGTGCCTAAGCAGTCCCGTCTCACTAGCTTCTGGGAGTGCTCCGAGCTCACCCAGCCTGTGACCAAGCGTCTCTGTCTCTGGCAGAGTCCCACCTGGAGTCTCCGGAGCCCGTAGATCCCTGAGCCCTCCCGGGTCGGAGTCTCCCCGGATCTTGTGGGGACCCCTCGCACAGAGCACCGGCCAGTGCCACAGAGCACCGGTCCATGTCACAGACCACTAGGAAATCTCGGCTCTGTCTCCGCAGCGGCTTCCCCGCTCTAATACCTGTGAGCTCTGCGACACTCAGACACCCCCGATCCTTCTGTGACCCCGTGGGACCTGAGTCCACGCTGTCCCCACGAGGTCTTCACCGCAGTTTAGCCTCTGGAGCGATGTCCCTCCGTGGAGCAGACTTTTAAAAGTCCCGATTTTGTGCTCGGTTGTTCCGCCGCTTGCCGGGAGCCGGCCCCTCCCCCTGGGGTCTATCTTCCCGTCGCGTTGGATTCACTTCTCCGCTGGTCCTACCTTTCAGAAAGTGGTCCATTTTCTGTTTCTAGAATTGTTGTTTTTCTTCTCTTCGATCTCCTGTTGGATTTGTAGGTGTTCGGAATGGTTTGATAGGCTATCTAGCTGATCTCCTGCTGCCTGATGTCGTCTCAGCCTCCTACTTCTCCGCCATCTTGACTCCTCCCCCCTACTGTCAATTTTTTAAAGACTTGATACCTTGATCCCGTTGCTCTCCAGACCCTGGAATTTCCTTTAGTACTCTCTGGATCAAGAACAAATCTCAGATGTCTCTATTTATTTCTTCTTTGGCTTACTCTCTTCTACCAGTATCCTCCATCTTCATTTCACCAGATTTACTTAAAAACAGGACTAACTGGAATTCATCTTTATTTACATAACCAACCCTGAATTTAATCCACTCTGCCTTCCTCCAAAATATAAAACGACAACCCTCCTCTCCTTCACATTAAGTTGTTTTTTCCCAATCACACATAGGATATTCTCTTTGATCATCTTATTTTTTTAAGCTACTTTCCTATTTTAACTCTTAACACACTTTTGATTAATATAATGCAATGAAGAGAATGCATCTGAATGAAGTTCTGGCTGCTTCACTTTTGACAGATTGAATGACTTTATAAGTATCAGTTTTATCATCTTAAACTATTGGGATAATAATCCTTATTTAAGAGAGTTGCTGAGAGTAACAAATATAACATGTCAATCAATCCATCCTGTGGTAAGGTATATTTTAGGCATTAAATAGATGGCAATCTTTTCCCACATAGTTATTTCCAAAGTTAAAAAAAAAAAGTTTTGAATAGTCTAAAGAAAGAAGCTGTATATATTAGTATATGCTTTTAAATGTGATATGCAGTGGGTTTTTGAGAAATATAATAATTAGTTACCTGGCTTTACCAAAGAATGAGAACTGAAACTTGTCCTTTTAAAAGCAAAAGTTTTAAAAATATATTTTGAAGAAATCTGATTGAAAGTTTTCTGAAAGATTATATTCTATGTCTCTTTAAGCCAAGCATGCTGATGAATATTTATCATCTTATCATGAATGTATGAATATTATATACATTAAATGTGTGTCCCACACTTTTTCCCCGTGTTAAATGCCACACATTACTATTCTTTTGGTCTGCTTATCTGTTTTTCCATCTTCCCTTTGAGTGCTCTGTTACCTGGACCTACACAAGCTGCTCCCTCCTACCCTTGCCCCTACCCCTACCCACACCCCCAGGGTCACCAGTTCTCAACCATGTGATTTACTAATTATCTAACTTGATGCTTATCATCTGTGAGTGGAGGTTCTAGGTTTAAAAAAAGTAATTTTTTATGATCATAGGAAAAGTAAATGCAAATAGTGGTTGAGTACCCAAGGAGCCCACCTGTGCATCAACGTTATTAAATCTTTTTGGTGACTTCAGAGGCCTTATTGCGTATGTCTTGATTTGTAGCAGTACCCCCGGTGGTTGCTTGCCAGTGAGAAATAGATAAAGTTATTAATGTTATAAGAAACTATTATTAAAAATCAGCACCAAGAAATTTCGTACATTTACTTCATAGCATCATTGTCCGCTTAGCGTATCATTTTGTAAAAGATCACAAGTTCTTCAGTGCTGTATGGGCTATGTCACACAGGTTTTACAAACCCAACAGCATGACAGCACCAAGAACAAACCAAAATAATAATTTATAATTATGGTTAAGTTTCCTAAAAGAAGAAGACAGATGTGTCCAATTGATGAAGAAATGGAACAGTTATTTCTGTGACCATTTTCCCCCACACATAATCAACCCTGTTTTCTCATTCGCAGCTGTTTAGAGTGGGAACTCCACTTTTGACTTAGTAAATCTAAATTCTCTACCCCTCCTCCTCTCCTGACACTTACCCTTTGGCCATAGTCTTCATTTCCAGTTTCATTCCCCACCACTAAGCTGAATGACATTCTCTCAACTAACTGTGTTTCCCCATTCGTGCTGTGTGTACATTTCAACCTGGCTCTGCCAGACCCTGTTCTAAATACACAAGAAGTGTAGCAGTGTCCACAAGAAATTAATGATCCAGCTAGGAATAGTTTCTAGATATCATTTTTTACATAATAAAATAATTATTTGAATTTTGTGTCTTTCTTGTCAGAATTCTTAGTAATTTGAATGAATAAAGCTTTTTTCCACAGGACACTGGATGCATTTTATTGCTTGAAGGACTTCTGATAAGTGACAGAATCAAGTTGCCTCCTTGGCAGCTGACAAGGATTAACTAAAAAGCTCATCAAAACAGTTGACTAGAGGGACGCCTGGGTGGCTCAGTTGGTTGAGCGGCTGCCTTCGGCTCAGGTCATGATTCCAGCATCCTGGGATCGAGTCCCACATCGGGCTCCTTGCTTGGCAGGGAGCCTGCTTCTCCCTCTGCCTCTCTGCCTGTGCTCGCTCTCTCTCTCTCTCTAACTAATAAATAAATGAAATCTTAAAAAAAAAAAAAAACAGTTGACTAGAATAGCATACATGTGGCACTATATTGGCCTTGATCGCTATTAAATTTCTATTTTTATTCTTTCTCCCAAACTTTGTACTTTCCTACCTGTAAGTCACTTTCTTCATTTAAAACCTATGTTGTGGGTATTCCTTCCTTCCTTCCTCCCTTCCTTCCTTCCTTCCTTCAGCTACTTATTCATGCATTCAAAGATATTTAAGACCTTAATATAGGCCAAGCATTATTTGAAATACAGGAGTTTTTTTTTTTTATCTCAATGTCAAAAGGATGTTAAAAATCCTGTTCCATATTAACTGTAGTCCCCAGCTTGGGTTACCTTGTTTAAAAAAAAAACAAAACTGCTTCCTATTACTTGTGTTTGGATCCTGGATAGTACGTTGAAAAAATAAATAAATAAACCTTCTGCAAATGGGGGGGTGGGAACAAACCTCTAAATTGTAGCCCATAGAAAAGGTACCAGTAATAGCTTATTTAGGGCACATTCGGAGAGCAGAGTTCTCTTTGAGTCTCCGTAACTGCTGCTGAGAACACGCAGATATTTTCAATTAAGAAAGTGAACCTAACTGTATCCTGGTATTCCTTCCAACTCCAATGGACCTGGGAGTTTTTAGGATTAATAAAAACATCAGGGAGTAAGAATCTTTAGAAAGAGTAAGAATCTTTGGAAATATAGGAAGTAGTGCTGTATTGTGTTGGGAAATATGGATATGTTTAAAGACAACTTCTCAGATAAAATGATTATGAGCCCACATCACAGTTTTATTTCAAACTAGCCACCTGAAGAGAGGTTGCTGAGTCAGCCAAACTCAGTGACGCCCCCTGCTGGTGAAAACGTGTTGTAGGGGGAAAAAGTGTGGATACAATACGGAAATGTCTGGCTAAAGATTATTAGGCTCATCACAAATGGGTTAAAGACGTAGGCAAGTCCCTAAACAGACAGTCAGCTGAGTGGGTAACCCTGCATGCCCAGAAAGGCTCTTGAAATATCATGAACGTCTCTTAGAAAACTGCTTAGACTTCTCAGGGGCTCTAATTACTTTTCAGGAGGGGCTGTGAATGGCATCTTGCAAAAATGTTCTGTCTCCTAGCAGGTTCGAGAGAACTGTTTTCTCAGTTTCTAATCTCATCTCTTCTCACTAAGTTTCTTTTTTTCCTTTTCACTTTTAGTAAGTAATTTAAACTTTCCAAATCTCAATTGCTTCATCTGTTAAGTAGGGAAAATGATTTCTAACCCAAATGAAAGAATAGGTCTAGGAAAAAAATAATTATCTTTTTAGAATCTTCCAAGATCTATGACTGACTAATCAGCATTATGCATTAAAGGGGAAAGGTAATACGAGATATTTTCTATTCTGGGATTCCAATACCAGCGGTAACACCAAGCCCAGGGTAGATGTAATTTTTCTGTCATTTGTCAAACACACAGTTTCTGCTATGTATTATGTATGCTCTGTGCATTTACAAGAACTCAGTCCCGTGATTACTCTGTGAGGTAGGTACAGTTATCTCCATTTTACAGATGACAGAACGGAGACAGAAAGGTTAAAGAACTAGCCCAGGGTCAACACAGGGGTAAGTGGCAGAATTTGGATTTGAACTCAGGAAGGCTGCCTCTAGAGACCGTGTTCTATACGCTGCCCACTAGTCGAGTGCTGTCATTCTGCTTGATTCTCCAGCAACCAGGTTGGCCTTGTCAGGGGTCAGAGGACCTCAGATGACCTCAAAGAGTGGGAGGGAATGAAACACCTAGTTCAGGTCGCGGAAGCTAGGTCTCTTCCTTGTACTGCACTGTGTGCTGACAGCCGGCCCTGCCGCTCGTCCATTTATATGACAGCCCTCAGTCCCTGGCTGAACCTGCTACACTCCGCTGAGCATTGGCCCTGAGCTTCATCCTTGTTATTCCAGAAGCAGATAGAGAAAGTGGCCCAGAAGCCCCTCCTCTGACAAAGGAGGGTTCCCTAGCCACATATATGTTGCCCATTCCCTTAGCAGGTTCTCTGCATTATTCCTGGGGGGGTGGGGAATGTAACCCCACAGGATGGAAGATATTACTGTCTTGATGTTTTTAGAGCCCCTGACATTTTCTGGAGGCTTAAAAAAATCACTGTCTCAGGTAGTAGAATGAAAGGATCCATGTTGTGGACTTTGAGGGTTAAGAAAAAATAATGATCACCTGTGCTAGTGATAAGTAGTAAGTACAAGACTGCTGCTGACAAACTATTTTCTCAAGTTTGAGGGCCCCCACGGTGGGATCCTGCTGTTTGAAGCAAAGCTCAAGAGTAAAGAGCTTTCCTTCCAAGCAGTGGGACACCACGTGATTCTGATAATACCGTGTCCAAAAATAGCCCTTAGTCTTCATGCCTAACTAGTGGTCTCTGGATACTGAGTATGTGAGTGTCATTTTCTCAGGGTGTCTTTGGGTCAAGCCCCGTGCTGATGCCATGTTCCGCTGGCAGGCCTTGATCTTCTGGAGCAGAAGTATTATTCCTAATTTAATGATAAGGACTCTGTATTTTAAGTACTTGCACCGGCCACACAGTGAGTAGGGGAAATGAGATTCATTCCTGTCTCCCTGACTCCAATCTAGAGGTGGGGTCTGCTCTTTTAACCTCATGTACCTCTGGATTCTTGACCTCTAACTTAACCTCTGGGGTATCTTATTGGCTTCCTCTAATGCCAGTGTTGTGTCCAGGTGTGCGTGTATTTTCCCTCTTCCATGGCTTTCTCATGAGAATGAGAGATGTCAGTGAGCTTGAGGGGCACAGCTTGTCCCTGCTGTGACTCCGCAGACCCTTCGTAACTTTCGGAAGACCCTGTGATCACCAGAAGGCTGCTACTGCTGGTCTCTTCTCAGATAGAAGGTTCTATAGGCTTTCCTATAATGCAGCTTACAGTACAGTATTCATGATGATGTCCGAACAGCAAAAAAACACAGCTCTGACCCCTCCAAAGTGTATATAGCTAAGCAGCAGTGTAAAAACTAAATTCTACTCTAAAACTCATACCCTAAAAATAACAATTTTGAACCAGATAATAGTTTAGAGCTACAGAAATGTTTTATTCCCTTATTTTGAAAACTAAAACTTTTTGTTTTCCCATTCATTCTTTCTGAAAAATATAAGAAATCCTTTAAAATTTTATTTAAAAGTGCATTGTGTTTAATATTAAAATCATATGATTTTTCCTGTTTTCGATTATGTAGAGAAAATAAGCATTTGATTCACTTGAATAACTTTATAGTTTACAAAGCTTGCTTATATTGCTAAATATATATAAGCTCATTCAGATATACAGCCTGACATCTTAGAATCTGAGGTATTGACTTTGGGCAACAGTTAAGCCAATTTTTTTATTCTCATTGGAAGCACTGAATTGAAACGCTGTAATCTTCTCTAGATCTTCTATTTCATGTTTCAGCAAAGACTTAATTGTTCTTTGAAGAATTTCTAACTCTAAAAATGGTGGCAATTTATATTCCAAAGAAATATAATTATCTTGCTCAGAAAAAGGAAGAAGCATAGAATCGCCTTTATTTTTAAATTATAATTGCAATTATATATTGGCAGCACATGTGAACAATGTAGACATAAAATTATGATGAGAAAAACCTGCAACAAAAAGGAAGCATGCATAGATGATGATCCTCTGCCAAATAAAAGTGAGTTCTGCTTATTTATGTGTTTATTTATTTAGGCATATTAAATGTCTACAGCAGCAATCTGGACGTAGCCTTTCTGATTAGTTCTCTTTCAGCCCCTATGTTTGCGTACAGTGTTGAATACTATATATTGTCTGCTTTGGGTACTATATATCTTTTAAATGAATCCTAATTATGTTTAATTTTGTACTTATTCTAGAATTTTATAACTCTTGAGGTAAATAAAGTTTTCATGACTTGCCAAAAAATAAAGATTAATGCCATGATACATTTTATGATAAGACCACTTTTCATTCCAATTGCATATAGATGATGGGTAAAACTCTCTGTATGTATTTAAATAAAAAATAACACCATGCAATCCCATTGTTTAAATATTTTAAAATTTGTTATTTATGCATACTACATTGGAGTAAGGAAAAAGGGAGATACTCACTAGTTAGTAGCTAGGCAAGCATCACATCTTATTTCCTTCATACACTAAAATGACAAGCTCTCTGGTTGATGGGGAAGAAAGACTTTGTGACCTAGACAGAGAAAATAAGACCTGATTCTGAGCATGAGAAAGATGGACCTCATTGTTTTTAGGTTGTAAAATTTAAAAGGGCTATTTGAAGGGGTGTTGATAACTACATTTGAAAGGGGGCTTGCATTTGTCTAGGGACATAAAACATTACGGTTCTTTTTGTCATATTAGCATAGGTCACTGAGCATAAACGTGGTATGATAAGTGAGTTAGGGATGATAAATGTGGTACCATGTACAGGATATTAAAAGGGACTGGCATCATAGAGTGATGACCTGGACTAAGTGGTGGTAATGAAACTAAAGCTGAAGGGCGGGAGAAGTAGATCTGAAGGGGGAATGTGGACGTGATGACTGGCCACATAAAATTACAGGAGCAGAGAAGAGTGTCACAGATCAGTACTGGGTCTGAAGCCTGATGACTGCCATATGAAGGTGCACTTTGGGGATATGGTGACGTCTCTGCCTGTTTGAGGAGAGTGGTGGGAAGAGGGACCCATCATGGACACGTTGACTGCCAACAGCAGCAAAACCAAATGAAAATAGGTCTTGGTGGGAGACAGGAGAGCAAAGTGAAATGGAGATACAAGAAGTTAAGTCATAGCACTTGAATGACACAGTCGTTAAGTGCCCCACTCTTGGTTTCCACTCAGCTCATGATCTCAGGGTTGTGGGATCAAGCCCTACATCAGGCTGTGTGCTCAGCACCAAGTCTCTCTCCCTCGACCCCTCTTTTCCTCCTCAAATAAATAAATAGAAAAGGAAAAAGAAAGGAAATCAGACAGGGAAACAGAAAATTGATTAAAGGTGATAGGAGAAAAAGAAAAGAAGCATCAGGCCCAACTAAGAATTTCATGAAAGATGAGACACTGAGAAGTATCAGAACACTTAGGTGTCAAGAGAATGGGGAAGAAGAGAACGGAAAAGGCTTTGGTTTGAACAACAGCAACAACAACAAAAAATCATTGTTGTCTTTTCAAAAAAGTAGTTCTAGTGGAGTTGTGGAGTTGCTTAGGTTAACCGGAAATAAATGACTAATTACAGAAGTTCATCAGTGCAATACCCACCAGCCAGCCTTTCAGGCCTAATTAAACACTGACACTTAGAAGGCAATCAGGGGTCATATATAGCACCAACTTACTCAGAAATCTGGCAGACGTGCCACACAGGTGACCCCTTTCAGTGAGAGTCCCTGCCACAGGTCACTCAGTAGTCTAACCCCATATCCTACCTTGGTAGCAGCCCAGGTGCAGGCAGATGAGATTCACAGTGACGGGTGCAGGAGCTCCCTGTGCTAGAAGTCTCCTTTTCGCAGTGGATATTATCTCTAATCAAAATCTTTTAGATGTGAAACTCTCCCAGCTATAATAGTTACTACACTCATTAGGGCCCGGAGCTATGGAATTGCCTTCAGGCATTCATGACATGTTGATATTTATCCAATGCAATGCATTTTATTAAAAAAAAAATTTGATGGGGTGGGAGGTGTCCAGTCAGAGATGAGCATGAGAAAAGCTAAGGACCCCATACGTGTAGGATGATGACAAAGTCAGAGGTGAAATGGTTCATTATGGGATCCAGACTGCATAAAGAATCACGTGCAGCTTGGAGGAGTAGAGTATGTTGAGTGACTAGCTCAGTAGTACCAGTCCAGTGAGGATGGGGAGAGATGGCAGTACAGACCGCATCCTACCTTGATGTTTCTTCCAGCATTTAACACAGTCTTAAGTGGGCAGTAAATACCCAAGAAGCCTCTGTCTGATTAAAATAATGAGTGTGCTGACATGGGTGAACGGTTTTGGGTTTTGCTTATTTTGGTTGCTGTTGTTTAAATCATAATTTAAAAATCCAAAAAAATAGTAAAATAAAATAATGAATGCAGTTCAGTATCTTGATGTTAGATGGGTGCCATGCAATGATGAGGTCTTATTAATTAAATAAAAATAATATAGAGAAAGAAATAGGCAAGGTGATAGGTGACACGAAACCACAGGAAATACAACACCGCTAGTGGAAACACTCAAATTGTGGACTATGGAGAAAGTTGGTATTGAATAAATACATTTTCATGGGCCAGTCTCAGTTAATGCTCTGCACAGCTCTGTCAGGGATCCTGAATTTTTTTCATCAGGGCGTTTTTGCTTGTATACAGCCTATTGCAGCTACTGTATCCCCTCTAGCTTGTTCTCCCATAACTTGTGGAGACGTCCAGACTTCTGGATGGGGAGGCTTCTCCCACAGTTGTATGGGACCATCTAACCCCAGCTGTAAACTAGAACAGTTAGCTTATGGACAAAGAGCATACAGTACCTAGTATTAGGACTGCAAAGGACATACAGGAGGATCTGTTATAAAATCCATATTTTTTGGATGAGGGGCCTGGGACCCTGGAAGGTTAAATGACTTCCTACGCTCATGTAGGTTCTTGGTGACAGCTGGAGACTTGGGTTCCAAGTCCAGTGCTTTATCACTCTCCATGCTGGCTCCAGTAATTCCTGTGAAAAAGTAAATAGTTTTACTCCCCCCGTTCCCCTATGTGCTTCTGCATTCCCTTTTCTACCATTGCTTGCTGCTGCTGTTGTTGTTGTTGTTATTGTTTCTTGCATGGGTCAAACATTTCTATTTTTTAGAGGGGTGGGGGAGGTACAGGGGGAGAGGGAGAGAATCCTCCAGCAGACTCCCTGCCCAGTGTGGAGCCCAACGCGGGGCTCCATCTCACAACCCTGAGGTCAGGACCTGCACTGAAATCAAGAGTTGGATGTTCAACTGACTGAGACACCCAGGTGCCGTGGGTCAAACATTTCCATGCCAAACTTCTAAGGATTCATAGTGGCAAGAAGAAGAGGCATGGCCTGCCTATGTGTACAAAGAAAAGTGACATATAGAATCGTTTCATATGGTAACATGGGGGTACAAGCCTCTGAAGTGTATCTTGAGTATGATTTCCAGTAGTTTCCTTCCTGTGTGGCTTGTAAAGACTTAGCATGAATGCTACCGTCAGACATGCATCTGAACCTTATCTCTGACGTGGTGGCTAGAGGCACATCACTTTACTTTCCTGGGTGTCAGCTGAGTGATGACTACATCCAGCATCAGAGTGGATTTGAGGATTACACAAAACGAAAATATGGAAAATCATGGAGCTCTTTGCTTGGTGCCTTTCTTTCCTTTTCTTTATTTTTGCTCAAGGTTCAATAACAGAATTTTCTCAGAGGTGACACCATTTTTTTTGAATGTTAATGTTTCTCCTTTTTTTTTTTTTTCCTTAAAACAGTCCAGTAATGTAGAAATAGAGAAATTATCTTATATGAAGATAATACTAAAGAAAGGATGGGGGAAAACGTTTAAGTTTCCTAATTGGGTAAGGAAGAAAATATTAGGAAAAACATTTTTAAAATTGCAAGTTTGGGGCCACCTGGGTGGCACAGTCAGTTGAGCATCAGACTCTTGGATTTGGCTCAGGTCATGATCTCAGGGTCATAAGATTAAGCCCTGTGTCGGGCTCTACACTCAACGAGGAGTCTGCTTGGGACTCTCTCTCTCCTTCTTCCCCTCCCCCAAATAAATAAATAAATATTTAAAAATAAATAAGTAAATAAATGCAAGTTTTTCAGAAGATTCCTACAGGGTAGACTTCAGGAGAACTTTTTTATGTAGAGTCCCTACGTGGAGGGCACTAAATACAAGGCAGTGTTTATATGACTTTTTTGTGGTTTGTTTTTCAAAAAGACATCAGTAGAAGTCAAGTACATAATCTTAAAAGTGAATCCCAATATTTGAAGCTTTTCTGTTCTAAGGTAGTTTAGAACAGTTCAAAGCAAGGCTTGAATACAGAACAGCTAGAGATGGGAGGAACGTGGTGTTCTTTACATCATCTAACCTGAATATGACTTCTCTCGATTAGGCTTTTATAAGAGGCTAGATCACATAATATTCTAGGTTATACAGGGTTCTCTCCCTAAATATGAACACAATTTTGAGACAGTTTAGTATTTTTATCTATAGTTGAGTGTATCTTTCCATACCCTCCCACCTACCCCTCTCTCTCCCCCAGACCCCACAAAAAACAAAAGGTCAGATCAATTATTGAGTCAGATCTGTTGGAGAGGAGCAGCAAGTAAAGTGGTTTTGGAAAGTAACGTGGATTGACAAACAGAAAGTGTTTTTTTTAAGAAACCTTGGAAAAGATCTAGAATGGAAGCAATATAAACCTTGGAGAAGAAGGAAATAATAAACTATATCTAAAGAAAAGTACAGAGACCATAGTTTTCTAGTTTGCAATTTAATGTGAAGTTTCTTTCAGGTAGGTCTAAGAAAATATACTCCATATATTTGTAGCAGGGGATTGAAGAGGTATCTCCTAGAGCAGTGAATATATGGGTTAACAAGACAACTTAAATAAGACAACTTTTTTAAGTCTCCAAGGTATAATTCATGTAAAAGCCTATGGGATGATACAGTTTGGAAGTCTATTACTGAGTCACAAAATCAAAAATACTTGTGATATTATGGTGAAAAATTAATACAAATAATTGCTTTAGCTTGTGTTTTTATCTTCAGCAGTTTGAATCCACTTCCAACCATTCATTAGAACTGAGGGGGAAAATCTGAGAATATTCTAGAGAGCAGGATATGGTACATGGAAATTAAGTGTAGTACCCACCCTTTATTTAATTGACGGGTATGTTGTTAAGTTTTAGAGACTGTAAAAAATAACAGTAAGGGATAACAGAGACTGCTTACTCCTATTTTTATCCCCATGATTTTGGAGGGAATGTGGCTTTCTCTGAGACCATCTTGTAGTGCTCATATTTCAGAATGTTTGTTGAAGGCAAGTACACATGCTTTGGGTCGATGGTCTCACCTACACGAAAGGACATCCACATCCCTATGGAAGTAGAAACTCAGTATGTGGTCCCTGAACCAGCAACATCAGTTTTACATTGCAAAAAATGTGAATTTGGGGGACTTACATCAGAACTCGTGAGTCAGAAAATCTAGAGTTGGGTCCAACAAATTTGTGTTATCCTTAGCCTTCCAGGGGATTCTGATGCAGCTGCACTTTCTGAGCCGAATCTGTAGTCTGTGGCAGAATTTAGGCATGACCAGGCACATCTGTGAACGTGATTACAGTCCCTGGCAAATCATACTTAACCACTTATAATAAACGTGATACCTAGAATCCCTCCTAGTGTTATACATTTAATTTTCAAATGATATACTTAAAAATATATATAGCTAGTATTATTCTTAACTTCTCATCAATGTGTCATTTTGGTTCAATATTAGAATGACCTGGGAAGTATAAAATATCCTAATGCCCAGGCAGTGGAGTGAAACCCAAGCATCAACTTGCTTCAAGGCTCCCCCTGTAATCTCAGTTTAGGGACCATTTCCTTATTAAGCCAAAGTTTTCAGCTCTGTGCATAAAAATTACCAACTCAGCTTCTGACATATACTGACACATACTCAGAGATTCTGACTCAATACGTCTAAGACAGTTTCTGGGATTTTGCATTTTTAAAAACCTCCTCATGTATGTTGGACAGCCAACACCAGTACTAGTATTTTGAAGGTCTAGAGAGATCTCTCTGTATTAGCTCCTGTCAAGTGGTAAAGGAATGGGGGGGGGGGGTCCTGTCATCTAGAACTTTACCTATTATACTTTTTGATCAGTAAGTCAGAGACGTGGCTTTTTAGCACTGATTTTCAAATGGTGTTTTAAAATTATTTTTGTTGAGGAAAAATACAGAAATAATGCATAAATATTCAGTGATGCAAAATGGTTAGCAGAAGCTAATATTAAAAAGGTATGGTATGATAAGAGCCAATTGCTTTAAATCTTCAAATTCAAGAATTGCAGTTATTCAGAATTTTGTCATGTTGGACAATGACTGGAAGTTATGGATGAATCACTAGACAGGCAAGCATTTGTTCAAGTAAAAATGATTATTTACTGGTGGAGTAAGAGATAATTTGAGAGTCATAGCAACAAACTATATGTCAGGATTATAACCATGTATAAAAACAATATTTCTTACTCTCATCCTATTTAAAGAAGAACTTGAGGGCTTAATATAAGCAGGACACTGTTAAAAGCTAAACAGAAGCTCTGGAGAAGGGTAAGCTTTTATTATAAAACGTAGACAGTTTCTGAGGACGGCAATCCAAAAGGAGTTTGTAGGACTTAAGCAAAGGGCAGAGAAGGGTAGTAGAAGTAAAGTTTATTAAAGAATCTTATGACTCAGTTTGAAATGTTTAATAGACTACAGGAGGAAAAAAAAAGACTACTGGGGGAGTGCCTGGGTGGCTCAGTGGGTTAAGCCTCTGCCTTCGGCTCAGGTCATTATCTCAGGGTCCTGGGATCGAGCCCCGCATCGGGCTCTCTGCTCAGCAAGGAGCCTGCTTCCGCCCCCCCCCGGCCCCCTGTCTCTCTGCCTACTTGTGATCTCTCTCTCTAATAAATAAATAAAATCTTTTTTTAAAATTTTATTTATTTATTTGACAGACAGAGATCACAAGTAGGCAGAGAGGCAGGCAGAGAGAGAGGAAGGGAAGCAGGCTCCGTGCTGAACAGAGAGCCCGATGCGGGGCTCGATCCCAGGACCCTGAGATAATGACCTGAGCCAAAGGCAGAGGCTTAACCCACTGAGACACCCAGGTGCCCCTAAGTAAAATCTTTAAAAAAAAAAAGATTACTGGGATTCACTTAGAGGGAAGATTGGGGAATAACAATGTAAAACCTCAGGCATTAAAAAGGAACTAAATATAAGTTAGTGTTATGAGCAGAATTGTGTCTCCCCCAAACTCATGTGTTGAAGTCCTAACCCCCTGTACCTTCAGTGTGACTATATTTGGAGATAGGCCTTGAAAGAGGTAATTCCGTTAGACAGGGGATGTCAGGGGCCCAATCCCATATGACTGGTGTCTTTAGAAAAAGAGGAGAATACGAATGTCACACACACAGAGGGAAGAAGCGAGGACATAGCAAGGAGACCATAATCTGTAAATCAAGGAGAGAGGCCTCAGGGAAAACAAACGTGTCGTACCTGGACCTTGCATTTCTAACCTCCAGAACTGGGAGAAAATAAATGTCTTGTTGTTTAAGGCTGTGGTATTTTGTTCTGACAACCCTAGCAAACTAATACAGTTAGTAATTCCCAGTGTACGGGAAATGAACTGGATAGTGCAGCAAGAGCTCATTAGAACAGAAAAAAGTAGCTTCTGACTATGGGGGTTATCTGAGAGTCTATGAAATCTTCTACGAAGTGATGTGTTAAATTAAAAATTACTGATTTTTAACCTCTGGTACAAGTCAACATTGTTTCTCCTTAAAAGAAGTACATAAACTTAATGACAGGAGCGCCTCTACTCCACCGCACTAGTCTACTGTCTTTTTGGGACCAGATGAAAGATTTGCCTGAATATTTTGACTTACACCTAATATTAAGTAGTGCTAGACCGAGATTATGTTTTGTTTGTTTGTTTGTTTTTCAGTCTTTTTATCTCTTTCACTCAGAAGGTGTTGTACCCAGGACTGAGTTAGGCCAAGGGACCACATGCTGTTGAGGTAGAGAAATCCTATGTACAGATCGATTCAGCTTGAGTCATACCTATGGATACTTTGATATTTAAATATGACCTTCTGTCTTATTTCTCCATCCCCTAAAATATTAAAAATAAGTTTTACTCTTTGGGGAATGACATTTGCCAAGTAAGACATATGGGGGAGAGGCAGTATATGCATGCATTAGAATGTATGGAGACTTAGCTCTGGCCAACCAGAGACACTCAAGACTCGAAGGGGATTGTGTGGCTTGATCTCAGCCATCAAGGGAGGCCTTTTGGGATTTTAGCACAGGAAGCTCTACGGATTGAAGTGATGGATTTGCTTTATTTGATTGATGTCTGTATGACAGAGACAGAGACAGATATGGGGTGAACCTACTCTATTTTTAAAAGGTCAAAGTTAAGATAAACAGAAGCAAAGAAGTAGAGATGTGGAAAATGATCAGACAGAGTAAGAGAGCTGTTTTCATACTCTGACACGAGGCTGTTGGGGAAGCCCCATCATCCAAAATAATTCCCCCAAAGTGTGGAATTCTGCCATTAGATATTCATTTATTACAGGAAATATTTTTTAAGTAACTTTTGAAATGCAGACATCTGGTGCAAATTAGTTTTTTAGAATTTCCTTTTCATGGAAGAGGTAGGGTAGAGGGACAGAATGAGGTGGGAAAGGAGAAAAAATCTTCCACATAATTTAAGGGGGGTGGGGGACAAAATGTCCAGAAGTGAATGGTAAACAGCAGTGGGCAGGAAGATGAGCAGTCATTCACGGTTCCTGCAGAGCCCGTGCCCACCAGAGCAGGTCAGACCACTGGCCTTTTACCTGGCAGACTTTTGAAGTGCCCGGCCTGGAGCACTTGCTGTAGCGTCCTTATAACCCTGAGAACTCGTGTGGCAGGAATCACAGCGATGGCAATGTCACACTGTTTGTAAGATTCCAAGCATGGAAGGCCAAAGCAAGACATGTTAAAGCGTCAGTGAGAACTTCAAGAGAGCTGCAGATTCTAGAGTGTTCCCCTATTTAATTATGCCATTGTGCCTACACATCTCTGAGCTGTCTGAGGCAGAGCTCAAAAGACAACTTAAGATCCCAAAAAATAGAAGTCCCATTTTCTAGATAGAGATTCCAAATTCTAAATAGGGAAGAGGATTATTGATTGATTGAGCATCCTCCAAAGTTCAATAGATAAACTCCTGAGGAGTCAAGTATTGGTTTATAGAAAGGGCACTATCTCTTAGGAGTCTGAGACCAAAGTTACCCTCACAATTGCACAGGTAGTTCACCGCACAAGGACTATCACATAAGGGATAAGTGAGAATTGAAATCCAGCCCCTGCCAAGCAGGGTTAGGAAACCAAAGGAAGGGTCACTACTTTTTAATGTTTACAAATGTTTTTAAAATGACCAAGCCATGAGGCCAGTGGGCCATCTCCTTTTAATTTTTGATTTTGCAAAAAGTTGTATGGACAGCCCTGAGTTAGTCATTTTCCCTTTGTGATGCATCCTCCTCAGGGACCTGGGCAGGTGAGGCAGCATTGGATCTTTGAGAGGTAACTACATCTGTGCTGCAGGAGCTCCAGGTGTCTGGGGGCTCTGAGGCCAGTGGTCAGAAGAACAAAGTCCTGTAAAGATAGTTCTGCAGCCTGAGAGAAATTCTGCAGCATTCTACTCACTGAGAAATTTGTGCTTTCATAAAAATGATTTTAAACCCCTATCTATTATTACAGTGAATAAAATGGGATTTTGAGCCTATTGTTGGATTTAATCATTATTTTTATGGCAGAACTGGGGGTGTGGGAGCAGTTATAACAGTTGTTTTTTTAATCTCTTTTATTAAGTCATTTATCATAAGCAAAATTCAGTTTCTAACCTTAGTTCTTTATTTCAGTTTCTGACTTATCTGTTTTTCTGCGTGTTGTGTATTCCCATTTTATGTCTCTAAAGGTTATAGAATAACTATTTCATTTTTGGCCAGCAAAAGCTGTTTAGCACTCTGGAATAGCATTATGGTTAAAAGGCAAAAAGAAGAGATGATTTGAAATTAAAGCTACTTAACAGTGAGGATTAACAGGGGCATGGAAGGCTCTGTATCAAATCCATCTAGACGCAAGCTTCATTTTCATTAAGGGATTTCTTATGGACTCCTGACTTTTTTGTTCACTTTAATGCCAGGTTCCTGATCATTGAGCCAAGAGGAAAAGAGATGAAGGATGAACACAAAAAGATATATAGAATAAATGTGTGCCTTATAATAGTTGATAGAGAATGTCTTTTACATTGCTAATACTTTTCTTGTAAAAATTATATGTATTATGTCTATATACATTGCATATCTCTATAATATTTTATAAAGTCTCAACAAAGTACAACAGAAATTCAAAAGATAACAGTCAAGGTAAAAGAAAAATTATTAATATTGTCTTGTGATTTCATATCAATGGTAATATATGATTGAGAAATGAAGTAGAGTGCAATTTGCCCAAGGACATTTTGGCATTAGCGCTATAATCTTTCTGGTCTTCACAGAGCAGTACGTAGGGTTGTGGTAAGAAGCAGGGGGACACACCCCCTCATGCACACTCCCTTTCATGCTCTCCTGAAATCTGGTATCATTAATGCGTCCGACTTTGTGCTGACTCTTTCGCTTTAACAAAGAATGTAAATATGTCAGCAGTATAGTCCAAATTTTTGGAAGAGGATTGATTTTTTTTTTTTTTTTGCTAATTTACAAAATGCTTTTATGTTCTCTCTGGGTTTTGTGGGACCTGGGGCTTCTCTTTACAAAATTTGGAGATGAGGGTAACTCTTTACAAAAAAAGAATACAAAATTACAAATACATAGTTAGGTACAAAATAGAATCTTTAGTTAGAATCAGAAAAAAAAAACAGAAATTACTGCAGACTCAGGTCCTTTATTTTCTGAGATCTCATTAGGCAATTTCCCAGATACTGAGATCCTTTGGGAATATAACCTGACTTCCCCTCCCTGGACAGGAGCTCCCAGCAGCTCCCTGTCTCACGATGGCCTCCTAAGTGAGGAGTCCTGAAACCTGAGTTTAATGAGCTTCATAGTAAATCCCCCTTGGTCCTTAAGGTTTGGAAAAGAAATACTCAGTGTGTTTATATACAGATATAAGAATGTTCCAAAATGTACTTTTATTATCCCTTGCCTCCTGTTTGCATGTCTAGGGTAACTTTTAGACAGAAAATGCCTTATTCCGGCTTTTGTAGGTGCAAAGGACAAAAACTCTCAGGCCAGTTCAAGTAGGGAGGAAGTCTCAGTTCTATAACTGGGAATTCATTTACCTATTCAATGTAATTATTTTGAATGTGTACTATGAACCAAACCCTCTACCAGATAGGGACCTTCTCTGTCATGGAGAAGGAGCTAACCAGTAACTACCAATGACATAAGTAAATACAGCACCTGCTATGATAAGTGCTGGGAGGGAGCCGCAGTGCTCTGAGAGCACACAGAAGGAAACATGGAATCGGAAACTTGGGGTTTGATTATATGTTTGTTTGCTACGTTCATTTTATTTTTGGTGGGGTGGTGGTGAGGTGAGAGGAATCAGGGCAATTAAGAAAAAGGAAGTTCTGTTTGAGCTGAGATTTAAGCATGCTAAGAATTTACTGGGTAAAAGTGGTAGGGATGAGGGATATGGGGTTTCAGGTCATGGGGTTAATAAAGAGAAGAATAACAAAGATCAGTGTTTCATGGTAACTCGAGGCTGGGCTGCTTTACCATTTATACCAGCTTTAGTGGAAGCAGAACCTCGAGACTCTTCCTTCTAAGCCTGTGCTGTCCCAATACAGCCACGCTGGCTAGATGTGTCTGTGGAACACTGGAAATGGGGCCAGTCCACGCTGAGATACGTTCTCTTGTCAGCTACTTAGGATGTACAAGGATGTGAGAGACTTCATATGAGAAAAAGAAAAGAAAGAATATCTTATTAGTAGCTTTTTCATATTAATTGCAGTGGAAGCAACAATATTTTGAGTATTATTGGGTTAAATGAAATATATCATTAAAATTCAGCCACTGGTTTCTGTTTTCCTTTATTGAATGTGGCTACTAGAAAATTTCTGTGGACCTGTGCCGCTGGAGCAGGGGAGCTAGGCCTGGCTGTGTGTCTACCACTACCTACATACCTCACAGCATACCTAGGCCACGGGAACCTCTCCAAGTTCAGGCTGGGAGTCTGCATTTTAGACAGAGAACCCCAGTGATTGTAACAGGTGGTCACAGGCTGCTGCTAGGAATGCCAGGACTCAGATGCATGTATTGTAGGATATGTGTCTGCTTTTTTCCCCCCATAAGCTTTATCTTAGAATGAGATTCCAGGAATCTTTTTGTGTGTGATAAGTTTATGTGCAACATCATTTTTGTAAGTCCCTTGCCAGTAAGGCTACTGTCAATGGCACTTCAGGCTGATAAATGCCTGATGGAAGCAAGATCATTTAAACAGGAAAAAAGAAGTGACTAGTGCCTTCCGTCTCTACACCACAGTGTACCTGCTTGCCAGATAGAAATAGTGGCCTTTGGGACTCAGTTGTGTTCCCTCTGCCTCAGTGCTGAGGGGGTGTAGGCTCATGAAGTATGAACATGGCCATCTGTGGCCCTACCCCACCCCTAACGTGAACTTGGGGTGAAGTCTGATTTGGAAGGAGGTAGGTCTGGACAGGCAGTGACAAACATGCAGCTCCGCATGTGTTATTTTTCAGAGATACTTATTTCCATTTAATAAAACATCTTGGATTTAGGCATCTCCTTATCTTGACTAAACCATTTCCATGGTCATGGATATTTATGGTTGCTTTTCAAGTACACTGTTTAAGTGGCTCTCATTTCAAGGGCTGTTAATAACAAAAGGGCCAGTCTTTCTAGAGTCTGAGAAAAATAATGATTCTTTATGTAGCCCAGAAAGCCAAATTATATTGGTACTCAGAAACACGTAAATACAAGCTTATATTTTCATAAATATATGAAAGGCTAGATGTCTTCTTCTTTAACTGAAATTCTTCTCTGTCTTCTCAAATCCTATAGAGGAGAAGGGCAGATACCAAAAGGAGGTGTTTGTACTAATGTATCAGCTGAATATGATCTACAAACCGTGTCACTGTCATTTGAAATCAGATGCTTTATTCGATTACTAATGTATTTATTAGCATGGTGGCCTCACTCTGGATTCCCTCCATCAGGGGTATGAGGATTCTTTGCACTTCTATGGCTTTTCTCTCCCTTTAGAATGCCCCCACAGCGACTGGAATAGAACTGCATTTTATGGACTGATTTTTCAGAAGTCGTCTTTGTATGGAGTTGTGCAGGACCTTGTACCTCTGCCAGCTCATTACATTTTGAGTAACATTATCACACGTAAAACTTAAGGTTTTAAAACAGAAATTTAAGTCACTTCATGAAAGAACAACTTGTCGAGATCATGATAACGCCTTGTTAAATTGAATAGATCCTTGTCTTTGCTACTAAGTAAGTTAATGTTCCTTTAAAATATCATTCATTTGAGGAACAGCAGGAATAAGAGCCCCCCCTCTTGATTTAACTCCAGCTTCATGGAGATTATTGATTTCATTAAATAGATTCAAGCAACCTCTAAAATTTTCTCAAATTCTGTAGCCTGTTGCCCAAATGTCCTTATGTGGCTTGCAGACATTCACATCCTGGGCCCTGCCTAAGCCCAGGAGTATCTGAGAAGTCTGCTCCCAGCCCGGCCGCCAGCTCCCCAGCCACCTGCGCACTCTCTTCCCAATGCATGCCCTCTTTCTTCACGCTCCACCAGTTTGCACTTCCTCATCCTAGACTCTTACAACCCTTCTCCATCTACCAAACGTCCATCCTCTCTGGCACCCCACCCAAATGTGAAACCTTCCCCCGACTCTGTGAAATCTTCCCCAAATCCTCTGGAGAGTATCCTTCACCTAGCTCTACTTTAGTATTGAACTTCAAGTCGTTCCAAGTCCTGCTTACTCCTCACAAGCGAGCACTAGAGGGGAGGGATTTATTTCAATTTATACTTCTCTTTGAAGACAGCTATGGTGTCTCCACACTGGGAGTTTTCTCTTACTACATACTCCCAATTTCTCCAACCTCCATTTATGTGGTGTGATCTAGATCCATTCACCATCTGGTGACCCGTCTTATAATATGCTTTCATTTGCTTATGTCTGGAAGGCTAGTTCGTAAAATAATATGTGATTTATAGGCCTTAGAGAGCAGCCTTAAGGACACTCCTTTTTTTATCTGGCCTTCTTCCTCGTATGCTGCTGGGATCCTGGCTTACATTGAATTAAAGAAGGGCAGAGTCTGGAGTTTCAGATGCTACTGGAGCTCATTGGAGTCCTCTGTACTGCTTCCGTGTCCACTCCTAGCCTGTGGAAGCCTTTTGCCATGGGCGATAGTCTCAACTGGAAGACAGGATTGTATCCCAACTGACAGTCGCCATTGTGTTAACATTTGCGGTCTTCGATTGGATGGTTTTGGTTCTGGTGGCATTGTTGTAGCTAGCGTTGTGTCGTTCTTATTTGAAAACAAACCATTATGGTAGAATGCTCTGATTTTGAAGCTGCAAGCCATATGAATTGATGAACAGCATCTTTTAACAGAACAAGTACACATCTCTAAGCCCAATTAAGACCAATAAAATGTTTGAAAGTTGAATTAAATAGCTCTTCTTTATCCCTTACTCGTGTTAATTGACACGAGAGAAACAACCGTTGTCTCAGCTGTGTTACAGATATCACGGCTTGTGAAAACATACAAGTGAAAAACCAAATTTGGTGCCAGGTTTGGAACTCATATTGGAGAATAATGGTCTTAATACAGGCACAGTTTCTCTTTGTATCCTACTTGGACTGAAGCACTGTTTCCTACTGTAACAAGAGGACACTTCATTAAAATATAAGTGTGTTCAGGAGTTCACAAACTCTTTTTGTGTTTGGAGAACAGATCTGGCAAAATTAATGACTATGTTATTTTTTTTTTGTATTGACACACTTTTGTATATGCATTTGTGTTTATAAGAAAATATTCCTTCAAATGCTGAGTTCAATTGACAAAGGAAAAAAAAAAATAAATGAAACACAGATGCTGTGAATAAGAACAGAATGTGCAATGCAGTTTAGCCCTGTGGGCTTCCTGGGAAGAACCCTCTTCTCTTATGATGGGTAGAGTTGTCAGTAGTGACAATAATGTTGTTAGAAATGAAAACTAAGTTGTGCTCACAAGTGTTTAACTGACAGGGCCATGGGGCCTTCGGGGATAAAATGCAAGTGCTGTGTTACAATTCATCTCATGATTTTTGTGGTTCAATAATTTATCTTCATAAAACACCAATGACAGCCAGTATTCTGTTGTTCCTGTGAGTGAAATATGATGTGCTTGCAATATGTTTTGGGGATTCACTAACTATGGCTATGTACACATAATTTGTAATCAAGTTCATGCATGAGTAGCCAAAATATAAATAGGAACATTTAAGACTGTCTCAAATTCCAATTGACTTCTCCGTGTATATAGTCATAGCAGGAGAATTCAGATATGTGTAATAATGAGCCTTGGTAAATGTTTGAGGAATTCAGAAAAGGAGTAAAACCTAGATGGGGACCAAAAAGAGAAGAACCCTAATACTACATAACTAAGGATAAGAATGGATAAATTTAATGCTTCAGAAATAAATTATGGGATAAAATACCAAAATAAAAATAAAAATTCCTAATTTAATCCTTTTTGAACTTCTGATTTGGTCTTTTCCCTCCAATTTTTGGTTGTTGCATGGAGATGATTTAGGTCCAGGTATGAAATTTAATGTAAGTTTATCCTAAAAATTTGAACACACACATTATAAACATCTTTATTTGTGGGGATGTTGTAAACCACAAAGTCTCTATATTTTACACATGTTCACATAATTGATAGCTGGTAGATTTATCTTCCCAAGAAATTTCTAATTATACCACTTTTTTATTCCATAAATTTCTCCTGGATGAAGTTCAAAATTTTTAACTTGAAATTCAGAGTCCTTCCTGAGCGGGCTTTAACCAGTGCTTCTTATCTTGTCTCCTGTGTGAAAAGAACTCTTAGTGAAGAACATGCAATCCTTTTGTTCATTCCGCAAACACATACTGAGCATTTGCAGCTTGGAGACTCAAAGGTAAAAATAAGCAATTTATGTTGTGCAATTATATGTTTAAGGAGCACAGAAAGGAGCAGAAACCATGCAAATATATGATCTCCTAAACTTTCATTCTTTTATTCTTAACAACAACTTCATTTCACGTAACAGTACCATCCATCTCCATTAATGGAAGCTTTTTCCATGAAGTTTTACCTTATATCCTCAAAAATAAATACATACATACATACATACATACATACATACATAAACCTTCTGTTCCATGTTTTATTGTAATTTCTTTATTTTGGCAGTAGACAGTATCTACTTACTTTAATACTTGTCTACATATGCTCTGAAAAAATCAGTAAGTATCTCTGAAGTCAAGGATAATGTTTCAAATAGTTCCTAGCTCCCACAATCACCAGAATTTGTAACTACAGAACAATTACAGACCTGTCCGGTGAGTACAACCACTCAAGTTTGCTTGGAGGCAGAACTATTCTTATTTCCTCCCATCATTCACCTCCTTACAGATACAGGAGAAAAAAGCTACCATTTGTATCATCCATAATTGCAGTGGTTACAAAACCAAATGACTCAGTGATTGAAATGAAAAAAGAACTTACTTTCAAAAGATTCTGGGCACATATTTTATGGTTTTAGATTGAATTACATTTTCATTTTTATTTTTTTAAAGATTTTATTTATTTATTTGACAGAGATCACAAGTAGGCAGAGAGGTGGGCAGAGAGAGAGGAAGGGAAGCAGGCTCCCCGCTGAGCAGAGAGCTCAATGCGGGGCTGGATCTCAGGACCCTGGGATCATGACCTGAGCCAAAGGCAGAGGCTTTAATCCACTGAGCCACCCAGGTGCCCCAACATTTTCATTTTTATAAGGGAAAATAAAATATTCTTATTGAAAATTAACAAAGCCATGATGATGTTCTCCATAATATAATTGTACAGTTTTTTACTTACCATTAATCCAGTCTCTTATAACTAATTATTTAAAATTATTTCAATCTACTTTTTCATAAAATATTAAGTCATAAAACTTGCACAACTACTTTTAAAAATGATTACAAAATTATAAATAAGTAAAATTTATAATTTTTCACTTATGATAGGATTTTATAACTTTGCACTTCTAACAAATAAGAACTTACTTTTTTTACTATAAAATTAAATAAATACAAATTAGCTTCTATTCTGAATATAGATCATTATACATAGCTTGCTAGATACAGCCAGAAATACATACTTGAAATAAGAATTATAATGAAGATGATTAAATAACTAACTCCAAGCTTAATCACTCTGAACCTTATCTTTATAATATTATGCGAAATGTTAGTAATACTTATCTGAATTTCAACATGTTATAATCTACATAAATTTATTAGTGATAGATATACTTGAATTTCAGATAATGCATTACAAATTTCTGCATAGAATATTTAAAAAGTATTCTATCAGTTAAAAATTATCTTCAGAAGGAAAAAGTAAAATATCATGTCTTAAGTTCTTAAGCAAGCTACAGGTGAAGATTCTCATTTACTCCGAAAGCATTGACTCAAGCCAGATGATAATTCTTGCTGAGAATGTCTTTCTTATAGATGTTTAGTAAATATTTTTGAAACTAGGCAGCACCTCACTTTTTCATTGTCATTAGTCCTTGTATGTGTGCCAACAAGCTGTAATATTCACATGAAATACATTTCATCTAACATCTGACTTCCATGAGGGAGGAGCCTGTTCTACCTTCCTCAAACCTCATTGCTATGACATATAAGACCTATATTACAGTTTTGGTTAGTAAGTCCATAATTAAAGAAGAAAAATATCTTAGCTGGGCTAATTGCTACTTAGTATTGCTACCTAGACCCACCCTAGGAAGATGCATCCACCAGCTTCCAGCGGTTTCCCTGCAGTACGGGTCAAACCTGCAGTAAGCCAGTTTAAATGCTAAATGCTCTAGGAATGAAATCACTTATGCCTTCTTTGTTGTAGTGACAACCTTATTACTAAGCTTTTTAAATCCAGGTGGAAAATGTGAATGTTTACAAGAGATCTTTCACCATATGTGTAGACCCAGCCTAACTAAAAGGATAGGATCTGTTCTTAAATCTCTCTGCATAGCATAATGAACAAATTCAACACCACATGAAAAAAAAGTGGTCATGAATTCAAATGGACTCTTCTCCCTTTCCTATCATATAAGTAATGTTTGGTTATTTCCAAAGACTAAAGCTAACTATAAACCATTTCCTGTGTAACCCTAATTTTGTTTGTGCTAAGACTTTGCTGAAGTTGAAAAACCTCTGTTTAAACAAACAGGAAGATCAAAAATGAAAAGAGGGGCCTAATACCCAATTTTTGTTTGCTTGAGTTCCTTTTGAGAACTTGCTGGGAAGAAATAAAATAAACAATGGAGGTGAATACAGAAAAACAGTAACAGAAGCCTTTTCTGTCTTGGCAAAGTTCAGAGACAGAAACAGGGGTCATGCTACTTTCTAGCAAATCTGCTTCATATTCAAGCATCCTTTACAGAAACCACAGCAATCACTGGTGGAAGTTGTGTTCAGTAAAGTGCAAACGGGTGTACTAAAATGCCAACATTTTCATTTTGTTTTGATGACTTTCTCAGAGAATAACAATGTTCAGCTTAGATTTTTTTTTTTTTTTGTAGTGTCCTTTGGGAATGAACACTCTGTCTTTTTAAAGCCACACGAAGCTTAACTCAAGCAGTTTCATTGTTCTTTCTCTCTCATGAAGCTAACAAAAAAGAGTAATGTATTACTTAATGAAGCTATTCATTGCTTAATAAAAATAAGAATTAGTGACAATAACTGTTATACTCACATTAACCTTATTTTCACGCTTTAACATAGAAGTTGCTCTGATGTATTTCAACTATAATTTGCTTCAAAAAAGATAAAGCCAGTGGTAATATAAATCTGATGATACATAAAGTATCATTGTTATTTTAGAAATTCTATGAAAAACCAGTACCACAGTCTGCTACCAAAATCGTAAGTTGTAATACTGATAAGTGGCATCCCTGGGAAGTGGGAGAAAATCTTTGATACTAGTTTTCTAACTTTGTGAGTCTTGATTTGCTCATTGGCTCATTTTCAAAAAGGGAAGTAGTTCTGGTTAACCAAAGTAACTAGTTATTTGTGTTAAAATGTTTAGGCGTAACTTTTTTCAAAGTTTATTTATTTTACAACAAATAAAAGCTGGTAAAGACCAATATGATAGACAACTTGCACAAGATTTTTATAACACAGCAGAAGCATTCCCCGCAGGCAGTCCCCAATATCATCCACGAGTATTTCCCTTGGATACAGGTGAAGTCACCAAACTTACAAAATCTACTTGCCAAAATCTTATTTTAAAGATTATTCTTATTTAAAGACAATAAATAAGAATCTACGCACTGTGAGGTCAGAAATTTTGATTTAGATATAGCCCTAGCATCTAGGACATTGCATGGCACATAGTATTAGATAAAGAATGAAAGAATTTACTGAATATATGCTCTTTTACTATATTCATGGGATGATTTAGGTCATAACTATGTTCTTCATGAATATATTCATTAAAAGATTAAACCCATGACCCTTGGCTTTTGATAAATTGAACAGTCCTTAAGATACTACTAATATATTCACACTTATTGAATATATTTAGCATAAATATATTCATGAATATATTCATAAGAATAACATATTCATAATCATAGAATATATTCAAGAAGACTATTTCTTGATACAATTACCTGATAAATTGGTGAATTTGGTGAATTAGTCATTCACCAACTGATTCTCTGGATAATTCTTCTTGAAGAATTGGTTTCTAGTGAATTGACCGGGAGTTCCTTCTCTTGGCGCCGACTTATGAGATCACGGGCAGCTTGGCTACTGGCAGTTGGAGTTCACCACCCTCTAAACCCGCGGACACAGATGTCCTCTCATGAAATATCTGTCAAAGGAGGGACAGGACCCCTTCTTTCAAAGGGAGAGAGGTTAGAGGCCAAAGTCTCCTTTAGAGTTACTTCAGAGTCTACCAAGAGCTGTTTGATTAGCGAATGCTGGCTAATTGTTTCACCTTCTTCTCCCTGAAATCTGTGCCTTCTTATTCCTCAGAGTTTTTCAGAGACTGTGGTTTTACTTTGGGTATTTGTGACTGGGTGTGAATACTTAGTACACTGTTAAAAATTGAGCAAGAGGGGCGCCTGGGTGGCTCAGTGGGTTAAAGCCTCTGCCTTCAGCTCAGGTCATGATCTCAGGGTCCTGGGATCGAGCCCCACATCAGGCTCTCTGCTCAGCGGGGAGCCTGCTTCCCTTCCTCTCTCTCTGCCTGCCTCTCTGCCTACTTGTGATCTCGGTCTGTCAAATAAATAAAATCTTTAAAAAAAAATCTTAAAAAAAAATTGAGCTAGATACAGAGGGGGCACTGGCTTTGGCTGTTAGTCTTAGAATATATTCTCTAAAGAGAGTATAATATGTAGAATACATGCTAGATGCCTGTGTATCTATAATATGGATATTATATATTCTATATAAATCAGTTACCAGTCACATGAATTTCCTTTCTTGAGTGATGTATGCTTTTTCAAACGTGTAACTGGCCACTGAAGGTCTTGATCTGTCACGGAGAATCACTCCCATTGTGAGCCATGGTTTCTGATGAAAATATTCTCTCTCAGATATTTGAGAGCAGGAAAAATATTGAGAACCTTCCAACTAAATGAACAATGGTGCTAGTGAACATGCAAGATCTGAACATTAGGATATTTGAATCATCTGGTTATACCTTTCTATTTAAGAGATATAGACATGCTGAGCTCAAGAAAAATGGGAACGAAGGAAACCTAAGAGATAAATCTTAAAGAAAGGGAAGATGATAGATGATATACAACTTTGAGAGTCAGCAAAAGAAAAAAAAAGTAAATATTTTTATATCAGAGATTTTTTGCTTTTGGTTTTAGTTTCTTTGGGGTTTTATGCTCTATGAATTAAAACAGTTTATAATCCCTGTTATCTGTGGGACATGAGAGGGCTGTAATTATAGTTGATAAGTTAATTAAAGAAGGGAAAGTCTTTAAGTGTAGAAATGAAATGAAACATAATTTTAAAAGTGTCATTACCTTTTAAAACTCTTGAAGTGTCCTGCAATCCCCTTCAGAATCTGTACGAAGTCTTTGTACAGTTTCTCATAGATCCCAGTAATATTTTTTCTTATGCACCATAATTCATGTTAAATTAATGGCATTGATAGCTATGAGGGGTTTTTTTCTTAATTACTATTGTTTTAATATTCTGCAACTGTGTGCATACTTCATAAGTTTTTGATGGCTTTTCTACACATCTGTATTGACACTAAAGATAAAAGTGGCTTCAGCATTTTCTATATTTTTAAGATACTCTAATTAGGTTACATATTATATAGACCCATTTCTTATTTTTAATTTTTACTAAAATACACTGTACATAAAGGAATGCACAGATCATGAATGAACAGCTCAATCCATTTTTGAAAAACTGAATACACTCCAATGTAACCAATTCAAATCATGACCAACACTCAGATTACTTCCAAATTTAGTAATTGATTTTAACAGAGGGTTGTCTATCTAGAACTAAAGCTAAGCAACGTTCAATAACTAACTACTAAAAAAATACAGTTGTGCTATAAGAAAGAAAATCTATGTATTAATTTCACTAATACTATCTTTAACCTAGGACATGCCCTGTGAATAAGAAAACAATAAAAAATGCTCATCTATATCTTAGAATTTTAGTGCTATAAGGCATTCAATCTACTATAAATTCCCTAAGATAATTCCCTTTATGTGATACCACTGACTGACATCTTCCTAACCCATTGTCAGTGTTCTGGAGAATGTCTGCAATAAGGAATAAATGCTCCTGCTAAAAACCTTACCTCTATGTGAAATTTTCCAGTACTTGCTGGGACTCCGATTTCTGTTAAATCACAGAAATGGCCAAGAATTCCCTCTCAGATTTGAACTAGTAAAAGGTCATAGTTCTTTTTATGATACAGGCTCTACCTTCCAGGTTGGTCCTTTGTCCGTTTACCCCAAGATTCCACGAAGCTACCTGTAGCTCCCACCTTCTATCTGTAGCATAAAATTCTATTATCTAAAGCATAAAAATCAAATGACTATCTCCGCATATACAGCATAGATTCCTCTCTGTATATCTCAGGTGAAGTTTCTTTATCTACTCGGGGTATTCTATGATTCTTGTGTTTAAGTTTAGAGTTACCCAGCAGAGCAAGTAAAGATTTATGGACTAAAATATGCAACTTATTTTTAGAAGTATGTATTTCATTAATGTGCTCTATGTATAATCCATGTAGTTTTTTTTTAAATAGATACAGTATCACTGGTTTCTCTATTCCCTCTATATCCGTGTATGCTGAATGCATTTCAGTGTATAGAGCTGAGAGGAATCTTGTAATCTACTGGTATGAATCACTCATTTCACTGATAATTTCTGGGCCAGAGAGCTATAGTTATTTGCTCACATAATAATAGTGTTTATGCTATCATTCTATCCAAATTCAAACCCTGCTCTATTTTAGTGCATCACACTACACTGAAAGTCTGTATATCTTGTAGCAAGTATCACATATCTGTGCACACATATATAGAAGGGTCCACACATTGGTGTTATGTACATAATAGTCCGAAAGCATACTAAAAATTAAACCAATGTAGGGGCGCCTGGGTGGCTTAGTGGGTTAAAGCCTCTGCCTTCGGCTTGGGTCATGATCCCGGGGTCCTGGGATCGAGTCCCGCATCGGGGTCTCTGCTCTGCGGGAAGCCTGCTTCCCCCTCTCTCTCTGTCTCTGTCTGCCTCTCTGCCTACTTGTGATCTCTGTCTGTCAAATAAATAAATAAAATCTTAAAAAGAAGAAAAAAATTAAACCAGTGTCTTTAAAAATTTATGCCCTGATAAAAATATTATTTTTAGCACATTAGTTTTAATTTTTAATTTTCTCTGATACCTATTACATACATGTTAAAATTCATAAGAAGAGATAAATTGAATAAATTTATAACCTAAATACATATAAAATTTTAGTTTTATTAGTATTATTTTAATGCACTCACCTGTAGCATTTTCCCACTCCTATTTTTGCCGCTAAGAATGCAAAAAATTACCAAAAGGCAGCTGACACTTATAAAGGATTGTTGTTGAATTGAAAATTGCAGAAGAGACTAGTTCATAAATATCTGGAGATGTGCCCTTCGTGGTTCAGTGCTCATTAGTAGTCCAGTTGGAGGAAGCACCGTTGAGTTGAAATGCACAGAGGCTGTCTCTCACGCTAGGAATCATATAGTAAAACAAGTAGTAGAGAGGTTGGCAGAAAAATATCTCCTTGTAAAGGGTAGGGACTGAATTTTTGCCTGTGTCTATCACCAAGGTACATTACCTAGTCTTTGAATAAAGAATGGAAAACTATTCAGTGGCAAGTATAAAAACAGTTAAAAAGGGGGATAATGCCGAATTACTTGACATGAGAAATGATGGTTTTATTATGCATTTTATGATGCAATTTAAAAATGATGATTTATATTCAAATTATAAAGGATTGTTCCTGAACAGAATATTTTAAGATGTCTATTTTATGCCAGGACTCTGATCATGATTATTCTCTGAACTCGGGCATTTCTGAGCCTCTGTGTGGCTGGGTAACCTCTCTAATTTAAAAGTGGTTCTCTCACTGGAGTTATCCAGCAGACACAGATGTAAAAAGGTTTTATTTTAATCAAAGCCACTTAAATTCACCATTCTGTATGATTATTATAGAGCCAAGACATGGAAAAATATTTAGAAGGAAAGAAGGAATTTTGTGATTTATCTAATTTTAAAGAAAACCAATCTTAAATTCTGGCAATGTTAATTTTAAGCTTTTAATTTGTTTTGTTATCAAAATTTAGAGAAAAAAATGAGAAAATGCACTCAGAGATTAGCCTAAGCTAAATTGCCGTTATTATCTGCATCCATGGGGCCCTATTATTCTTTCTCTCAGATATTCTTTTTGCATTACTTCTGTAATGCTGACTTGACAGAATAGACAAACAGTCATTAACCAATAGCATTGTGTAGCAATATTTTCTCCTTAATGTGCATGAGCACAGGAACTATATGCCTTTGGGACATGGAAGAGATGAGGCACTCTGTAATCATTGTTATACCTGTCTAACAGGGCTATGCCACCAGGAAGATGGGGATCAACAGGCTTTGAAGAACATGTTACAGTTAAACTCTGAAAACAAGAGAATGCCTATACTTGGTATTACTTCTTATTTAAAGATCCCCAACTGGGTACCAAAATCATCTCAGCTACACTCTGCCTTCCCTACTCAACTTTTTATTTATTTTCCCTGTGTCATACAACTCTAGTTTATAAAATATAGGGAAACTAGTCATAGAAATTATAAAAATATATGTAAAGATATTTAAATCTCATTGGCTGGCACAATAAGGCAAACTTCTTGAGGCCAGGAACCATCATATTTATTCTTTTATCAAGTACAGTGTTTCTGATAGGAATGCCCTCCGAAAAAGAGGAATAGGTTTGAATGTCCTTGCCATTTGGACAGTGTCAATTTCCTATAAACAAGGATGATTTTGTGCCTTTAGAGAAAATTGTAGGATATTGCAGTTTGTCTGAAACATATGTGGAACAAAGGTAAAGGACTAAATAGAACTTAGTCAATTTCAACTTAAGAAATAAATTGCAATAATAATAATGAAAATAACTCATTTTCCCCAAATGGTGTAGGAATTATTTCCCAACCACAACTTTCTATTTAAGACAAATACAAAGCAGTGACTATAAACAAAAATAATGAGTATTTAAGTTTAAAATCAATTAACTGACATATTTATTTAAAAAATTAAGGAACAGAAAATATAAGCAACAAGCCATTAAATAGAAAAACTGGAATGTAAGAAAAGTAATGAATCTGAAAAGCATAAATGAATTAATAGTATTTTCATTGCCCAGTAAAGTCAATGATGCAACTAAAAGATGATGGATTATATAAACCATGTTATGAACCTGAAAGAGGAGGTAAACCCCTGAGATTATAAACAAATTTTGGATATATGAGTCAGGATTTTTTTCTTAGGACAGGATTCATAATGTTCTTCAGATTTTCAGGATAGACTGTTACTCAAAATTCTCCTCCTGTGTATCCCACTACTCAAGGATTCTATATGTTCCCTCTTTGCACTCCACCTGCCATGTCCCCCTCAGCCCACTCCAGTTACCGCTGAACTCCATTACTCCCAAATCTAGTGTCCACTTCTTGTCCTCATTTTACTTGATAGCCTCCCTTCTTCTTGATAGTCTCTCCTTTAATAGCACATTCTCCTCGTTTCTTTCCTATGTTACTGGCTACTTTCTCAGTCTTATTTCCTGGCCTCTCCTCCTCTTTCCACCTTCTAAGTTTAGAGCATGCCAAGACTCAGATTAAACTCTCCTCTTTATCCCTGTGTTCTCTCTAGGTAGGCTCATGCCTTATGCTTGCAACACCAAATCTCTATGCCCGGACGTTACTTCTCTCTTGAGCTCTAGACACAAATATGCAAGTATCTGCCTGACATTTCTACTTACATGTCTAATGGATGCACCTGAGTTTGCCTCCCTTCCCCAGAATCCCATTACTTAAATGGCATTCATTTCCACTCAAATGCTTCAGCCACAAATCTTCATCTTTCTCAAACTTTTGATAACCATTTAATGAGTGAGACCTGTCAATGGTATCTCCAAATTATATGACAAATCTAGCTTTTCTCCAGTGCTAATCTGTCCATGTCTCCATCATCTCTTGTCCTAACTACTATGAGAGCTTTCTAATTGGTCTCCCTGATTTCACTCTTGCCTCCCTATATCCACTCACCTTCCAGTAGCTAGAATACATCCTTAAAATTGAAACAGAATCATGACACTTTCCACATTAGACGTAGCAAAGGTTTTCTGTCACATTTAATAGTTCATATTGTAATTACAACTCTCAAGGCCCTTACTTATCATACCTGTGCCTGTCTATTTGCTCTCATTTCCTCAATCCTGCCCTCTTCTCTCCTTATCAAACAATCTTATCAAGTCCCACAATTTTCTCTATCATGACATCTGTTTTATTTCTGTTATAGCATTTACCATACCTGAAATTGTACTGTTACCCTATTAGTTATTGCCTATGATCTGTCTCCCTTGAGGGCAGGACTTTGTCTGTCTTTTTCACTGTTACATCCTGGTGCCTAAAACAATGCCAGTCATGCAGCAGGAGAACTATAAATGAGTGAAAGAATGAACATAATTCTTTGGAGTGCAACTCTAGGGGAGCTTGAGCTGGTTGGGGTACATCTCCATATTATTTTCCTTAAATTCTGAAAAGTTAGGCTGAGAAGACAGGACTGCCATATTTCCCCCATCAAGGGAAACCTGGAGAATTGAGGAGAGGATCATTGTTGCTGCTTGTCCCTTTTATGCATTTCTCCATTCTTCAACTATAGCATCAAAGTAATCTACAAGGTTTGTAGTTTTTATGGTAAAAGCTAGAATAAAATACACCAGATATTAAGTGTGATGTCTCTTGGTGATATGAATCTTTTTTTTTTCCCTCAAGTATACTTTTTTGAGTTTCTGTGTTTTCTTCAGCACATCTTGTTTTATAGATGAAAAACATTTATGAAACCCTTTATTTATGATACAAAACTCATGTAAGATGCCATTCCTCAATATTGTCTTTATCTGCCCTATGCAGATACACATACAACCCACAAAATGTGATATATGCCTTTTGTAAAACCTTGGAAGTACTTTCTTTTTGTACATACATGTATTTGTCCTTACACATGTATAACAAAAATAATAATGATAAAATAGAAACTGCTACTCACTATTGATAGTATCAGGTGACTCACACACACTATGGCTCATGAATTATTTATAACAACTCTCTGACATAGTGCTATATCTTCCTTTAAAAGTGAGGAAGCCAAGTTGCAGAGAGGCTTAGTAATTACCTCAAAATAAAATAGCTAGATTTGTCTACAACAGAGACCACTTCTGACTTACTCACCTCTGTATCTTCAATGCTAACTTAGCGCCTGGGAAATAGTAGGGACTGTATGTATTTATGGATAAATTGAACAGTGTAGTTGGCATTTGGACTCATGTGTGAGTGACGTCTAGACTCCAGAGCAGAATCACACTTTATCTTTGGTATATCTCTATGTGCACATTAATCAGAAACCTTATGAATGGAAACCCTCTTTGAAATTAGCAATAACTTCTTCAGAGGAAATTGTATTGCGTTTTATATTCAAGCAGGATCAAATACTCACATGAATGAATGACTGAATGAATGAGTCAGAATTAGTGAATAAACTAGAGTCCTGTGTTGACAGGTTTTTTGAAGTTCAGTGTCTACTTAGCCGTATTCCTATTAACGTTATGTTCTTTGGAAGATTATCTCAAGAGAAAAGTGACCATAGAATAATCATAAAGCTTTGAATAAGAGATTTTGAAGTACAGTGGTATTTGACTTTTGGCTGGGAATCAGCAATGGTTAAGACAATCATTAAAGATTTTTATATGAAATTGTAGTCCTGGGATAGTTAACTTATTTTTTTTAACATCCTAAAATATTGTCCTCTAAAAGCTTAACATATTAATACAAAGTCTATTTGGATTTTATTTGTTTAATAGCAACTAATGGCATACATTGGGTTTCTCATTGTTCAGTAATTCAGAAAACAAAGCAAAAAACAGTCCTCAAGTAAAAGTCAGTTGAACTTTAAAATGAGTATTACTGTTACTTCAATTCTTTTAAAAAATGTTCTTCATATTTTTGAAGTAGAATTACATACAGTTGCTTTTTATTATTTGTTGTAATTATGTTCTCTATGGTCAATACAAACACTGAATTAGTGGATATTGAACTCTTGTTCCTACAAGAAATACAGGGTTAGGTTCCTGCAAGCCTCTGGTCACAACATTGATATCAACTGATCAGTACAGAACCTTGTTTCTTGTGTGTTTCTGTTTAAAGTTCTCTTGTTTATTACATATACTTGATTAACCATCATGGAACTCACGGCCCACAGCATTATAACCTGTACCTGAAAGAAGCTTATCTAACATACATCATTTTTCTCTGTAAGACACATCACAGCTTTCTTGAAGCTAGGAACACTAGCACTTCAGCACTGCATTTGGGGACCTTTTTATTTTTATTGATTGGTTGATTTGTGTTTGTGTGTGTGTGTGTGTGTGTACACAATACAGTGCTTCAACAATTCTATACATTACTCAGTGCTCATCATGGTAAGTGTATTCTTTCATCCTCATCACATATTTTACCACCAGGGATCATTTTAAAGAGCAAAATCAACAAACAACACAAAAATGGGAGAAACATGGTATTAAATATGCAGTGGAAAGAACACCTGGTAACGGGATGAGAGCTGAACCAATGAGGCAGGAGCTGCCTTTTTTTACTTCAGCTGGGAGCTTGTGCCAGATGGCTCCAGTTTCCACCCAATCTATGCATGCTCAAGTCCACGAATGACCCTGAAAGTACATGTATTGGCTTGGGGTTACAAATAAACATTAGCAAGTAGGTGTGCTCACAGATACAGACTCCTTGAATGAAAATCAACTGTGTGTGAAATACACAGGCCCAAGATGTACAGTTCAGTGGGTTCTGATAAATACACATACATGATGCAACCAGCCTCCAGTCGAGATATGAAATGTGTTCATCACCTCAGGGAGTTTCCAGAGAGTTTCCTTCTGCCACTCCCCAGCCCATTCCCACCTGCGCCTCTCTGTCTCATAGACAACTGAACTGCTGGCCGGATTTCTATCACTGAGGGTTAGTTTTACTTTTCAGGAACTTCATATGTAAGGATTCATTCAATGTTACTTTTCGTGTCTACCTTCTTTCAGGCAAAAAGTGTTGTTTGTACCACTAGTTCATTCTTTTTTTATTAGTTAGCAACATTTCTTTGTATGAATGTGCACTGTGTCTAGGCCTGTAATAAAGCTGCCAAAACATTTCTTTGCAAATATTTTTTCAATGTATATTTTGATTAGGGTGAGTAAATATTGAGGAGGAGAATTGTGGGGTGATAGGATTAACATATGTTTTATTTTATTAAAGAAAAAGCAAAACTGAGGTGCCAGAGAATTTTTCAAAGTGGTTATACATTTTTACGTCTCACCGACGGTGTATGAATTCAGATTGATCCTGATCTTAGCTAGTTGTTTTAGTTTTGAGCCCCTGAAGTGGGTGGAAAATTATATATCATTATGGTTTTAATTTCCTGATGACTAACAACACAGTAATAGAAAAGCCATGTGATATGCTTTCCTCTCTGTATTTATCTTGAAGATTCCATTCAAGTGGCTCTTTCAAGACAGTCATATTTCAAAGTGACTTTTTGTCTGTACCTGTAGAGGACGCATTTGGCAGTTTCTTCAGCTGAAAAAAACCAAAGAACGTTTTGCCTGCCCAAGCACCTTATTACCTGTTCTGTGTGACCACAAGCGATATTTATAGTGTGGTTTGTATTGGCACATAAAAGTAAGCAAGATTAAATGAGATCAAGTTCCTTATGATATGGAATTTATAGATAATATAAGAAATAGCGTCTGGCATATTTATAAAGAGAAAGATTCTGTTTTTTCTTTTTATTACACACATAGATAATTGATGAGTTTTGAGATCTGTCAGTAGCACATCAGAACACTGTTAAGTGCCTAAAGATAGATTCATATCCTAGGTAATTTTTCTCTCAAGATTGAATACTGAGCAAAAGACTTGAAATTCTAGTCCTTGTAATTTTATCTGAAGCATTTTCAAACAGATGTTGCATCTTGGTTTGCTACTGTATTTTAAATCCTTTCTTTTTTCTGTATTCATTAAACTGGTCTCTTTTTCTTGTCTCTAATAAGAGAAACCGCTGTTTCTTCCTGTTCTATTAGTGCAACCACCTCAAGAGCCTTACTTCGAAAAATAATACCATTACAAAGACAACCTAGATAGAATATGCTTCATTAACATATCACATTTGCATACAAAACAAGTTTTTCTAACAATTTTAAGTTAGAGAAATGTAAGTGAAAATATTATAAAACAACTTAATTATGAAAAATATTATGACCAGAAGCTGTAATATGGTTTCAAAGATGTTGGTTTTAGATTAAAAACTCTCTTTGTAAAAGTATTTGTTTCCTTTTAGAATATACACTTGGAAAGTTTTGATTGTTATGAGTTAATAACTGGAAGTATCTATTATAAAGTAATATCAAATAACCATTAAGAGTAAAATTACATCAAAATGATATATTTTTGAAACACAAATATTGGGGCATCTCAGTGGCTCACTGGGTTAAAGCTTCTGCCTTCAGCTCAGGTCATGATCTCAGGGTCCTGGGATCGAGTCCCGCATCGGGCTCTCTGCTCAGCAGGGGGCCTGCTTCTTCCTCTCTCTCTGCCTGCCTCTCTGCCTACTTGTGATCTCTCTCTCTCTGTCAAAGAAATAAACAAAATCTTAAAAATAAAAACCACAAATATTTTGGAAAATATGTACTTAAGTTGATATCAGTCTTCTCAAAATTAGTCACCATGGGAAGTCCTTGCTTGGAATTATATTGAATTTTTGGAAATACTTCACAAGCATTCAGCAAACTACTATCATTATTTTTTCAAAATCTTATCTATTGAATAATCTAGTTAACACACACACACAATTTGGGGAGGATAAAGCAGACCTTAACTATGAAAGAATAGCTCAAAGTTGGCTTAAATTAGCTTAACAGTTGTTGACCCTGATATTAACAAGAGATATAATCAGCTACTTGCCAAATCCCCAAATTCCTCACCATTGATATTGCATGATTGGATTTATATGGGGAGGAGGATATTTGTTCATAAGCAAAACCAATTTTTAATCGTTTGATATCAGTTAATGCTTGTAGAATTAACAACCCAAGTTGATATTTAGAAAGCTGGGCTTACTGACCTTATGAGAGACAGAAGTTACTGAGTGCTAACTATGTGTTAAGCACTTCTCTAAATGATAACATATTTACACATAATCATCATAACCACCCTATGAGGTAGATACTTTTACTAGTCCCATTTACTAGGTAAGAGAACTGAAACAGGCTGAATTGCTGACAGTCTGGCTCTTCGGTGAGCAGAAATGAGGTTTTTACCCAGATGGTCTGACTTCCGAATCCCTGCTTCCTCTATTATGCAGTCTGCCCTTCTGAGGGTGGGTCTGTAAGTGAGACACTCCTGGGCTCTAAACCCATTCCCGGTCTCATAGAGGGCATGGTATATGTGTGCCTGAGCAGAATATGACCCAAGTATAGGGCGGTCCCTCATTTTTCCAACAAGATAATTAAGAATACCTTTTAACTAACTTCCATGTAAAAACTTTTAGTTCTGTAAGTAAATATATGTATAATATTTACATAATTACTATGTATTTTTAAAATTACATACACAAATAATTTAGGAAGTTTATTGTCTACTCTTACTTTTTGGACATAACTGCATTATAATTTCTTCAGATGTGGCTTTAGCGGTGGTGTCTGTCCTGTGAGTCATCTAACATATTTTTTCAGAAAAGATCATCATCACCTCTAAGTTGTTTGTACACAGGATTTTTTTTTCACATCTAATGTCAGTGGACACTGGACATTATTTTTCTAAGCCTCAAGTGCCCACTAGCATAATACTAGGATATACCTTTTTCTAGTTGTCCCCTATGTGTATATTTATGATTCCACATTTGAAGTCTTATTTTATCACTGTCTTGTTTAGTGAGATTACTTATGCTACACCAATATTTGTAATTGAAACTCCCCCCAATAATAAATTTAAGTCTTACCATCCTTCTCTATAAAATAAGACTAATCAGAGTTTAAAAAAATTTTTTGACACAATGATACGGATATACATATACAGCTTCCTGGGTGCCAGGCTCTGTTTTAATGCTATAGAAATAATAATTACTCCTCAAATCCGATCTATGAAGTGGATAGTGTTATTTTCATTTTAGACAAGCTATGACCACAGAGTGGTTAAGTAAAGTGCCCAGGTTGGCAAGGGACAGAGCAAAGGCAGGCAGCCTGGGTCCGGAACCAGTACTCTTCATCTTCATGCTGTTTTCCATCCTGCTGTCCTGCTGCTCACTGTCGGCAAGAGCCAACACACTTACATACACAGTGTGTGTACATAGTGCCCAACACAGCGAGGATCTCAGGAAGTGCTAGCCAGATGAGACTTGGTGTTCTTTTCTACGTATCAGGAACGAGCATCCTTCTTTTTTGATCTGGTACCGAGCCACCTTGCAGCCACCAAGACCCCCCTTTCCCACGAGTATAGGTCCCTGGTGAGTCTCTGTTTCCTGGGGGATTCATTGGCTCTAGAACAATGAGTAGAAGAATATCATGTCTTCAACAATGACTGAAAAGTGCTGCTTTCATCCTGTTTGTTAATGTGTTCTTTGTTATTTATGACTCACAAATTTATTTTTTTTTCTTTAAGATTTTATCTATTTATTTGAGAGAGAGTGAGCAAGTGAGCAAGCAAGAGGACACAAACGGGAAGGGGCAGAAGGGAAGCAGCAGAATCCCCCGACCCCGAGCAGGGATTCCCGATCTGGGGCTCAATCCCTGGACCCTGGGATCATGACCTGAACTAAAGGCAGACATTTAACCTACTGAGCCACCAGTGCCCCTGTGATTCACAAATTTCTTTTTGAGAGTCACCTGCATTTTTATTTTTATTTTTTAATTTTAACTTATTAGCATATAATGTATTATTTCCTTCAGGGGTACAGGTCTGTGAATCATCAGTTTTACACAATTCACAGCACTCACCATAGCACATACCCTCCTCAATGTCCATAACCCAGCCACCCTATCCCTCCCTTCCCGCCCCCCAGCAACTCTCAGTTTGTTTCCTGAGATTAAGTCTCTTATGGTTTGTCTCTCTCCCTGGTCCAATCTTGTTAAATTTTCCCCTCCCTTCACCCCACAACCCCCTGCCCTGGCTCTCAAATTCCCCATATCAGAGAGATCATATGATAATTATCTTTCTCTGATTGACTTATTTGCTTAGCATAATACCCTTTAGCTCTATCCACGTCATTTCAAATGGCAAGATTTCATTTCTTTTGATGGCTGAATAGTATTCTGTTGTATATATATATATATATATATATATATATAT
>ML105778.1:648846-697141 GCA_003697995.1 Taxidea taxus jeffersonii
TTTTATTTCTCCTGACAGGGTTTCTCTAATATCTTCCATGCCTTTTTCGAGCCCGGCTAGAACCTTGAGAATCGTCATCCTGAATTCCAGATCTGACATATTACCAATGTCTGTATTGATTAGGTCCCTAGCCTTCGGTCCTGTCTCCTGCTCTTTTTTTTGTGGTGAGTTTTTCCGCCTTGTCATTTTGTCCAGATAAGAATCCGCTGTTCTCCTTGTTAAGTGAACTTGGTCTTGGCTGGATTTCTTTGATCTTCTGGGGGAGGGGCCTGTTGTAGTGATTCTCAGGTGTCTTTGCCCCAGGCGGAGTTGCACCGCCCTTCCCAGGGGCCGGGCTAAGTCATCCTCTCGGTTCGCTTTCGGGAGCTTTTGTTCCCTGAACACTTTCCGTAGAGTTCCGGAGGATGGGAATGACAATGGCGGCCTCCCAGTCTCTGGTTCAGAGGAGCCGAGAGCTCGGTCGGGGCCCCAGTCTTCAGTGCGCCTTCAGAGAAAAGCGCTTAATCACTCCCGCCTCCCCAGCTCCGGCTGCGCTCAGAGAAGATCGTGCGTCATCAGTCCCGTCTCACTGGCTTCTGGGAGCTCCGAGCTCACCCAGCCTGTGACCAAGCGTCTCTGTCTCTGGCAGAGTCCCACCTGGAGTCTCCGGACCCCGTAGATCCCTGAGCTCTCCCGGGTCGGAGTCTCCCCGGATCTTGTGGGGACCCTCGCACAGAGCACCGGCCCGTGTCACCGACCACTAGGAAACCTCGGCTCTGTCTCCGCAGCCGACTTCCCCGCTCTACTACCTGCGAGCTCTGCGACACTCAGACACCCCCGATCCTTCTGTGACTCCGCGGGACCTGAGTCCACGTTGTCCCCGTGAGGTCTTCACCCCAATTTAGCCTCTGGAGCGATGTCCCGCCGTGGAGCAGAGTTTTAAAAGTCCTGATTTTGTGCTCCGTTGTTCCGCCGCTTGCCGGGAGCCGGCCCCTCCCCCTGGGGTCTATCTTCCCGTCGCGTTGGATTCACTTCTCCGCTGGTCCTACCTTTTAGAAAGTGGTCCATTTTCTGTTTCTAGAATTGTTGTTTTTCTTCTCTTCGATCTCCTGTTGGATTTGTAGGTGTTCGGAATGGTTTGATAGGCTATCTAGCTGATCTCCTGCTGCCTGATGTCTCAGCTGCTACTTCTCCACCATCTTGACTCCTCCCCCAACAACAATATCTGTATCCCAAAATTTTAAAGAAAGAAAAACCTATATGTATATAAAAAATAAGTTTAAAGACAATGAAGGGGTAGAATATGAATATAACAATGAAAATTAAAAAGGATTTTTTAAAAAGGTATTGATAAGTTAAAATAGTTTAAAATGGTTAAAATAGGAAAGAGAAAAACTTTAAAAAATAGGATAAGAAAAAAATAAAATTTAAAAAATTAACTTTGAAAAACTAAGGAATCATGGAAAAGGAGCCATGAATTCTATGTGTTGCATTCCCCTAGCTCTGGAGTTCTTTGGCTCTCATTGATCGGTGAACTTGGTCTTGGCTGGGTGTTCTTGCTGATCTTCTTGGGGAGGGGCCTATTGCAGTGATCCTCAGATGTCTTTGTTCAAGGAGGAATTGCACTGCCCTTGCCAGGGTCAGACTAGTCACATGCTTGGGTTTGCTCTGGGGAGCTTTTGTTCCCTGGTTGCTTTCTGTAGAGCTCTGGAGGACAGGAATGAAAATGCTGTCCTTCCAGTCTCTGGCCCCATAGGAATCGAGAGCTCAGGCCCTCACTCCTCAGTGCACCCTCAGAGAAAAGCAGTCAGTCCCTCCTGTCTCCCTGGTATCTGGCTATACTCTGTGCTCACCCAGCCTGTGATCGAGTGTTTCTATCTCTGGCTCACAGACCCTTTGGAGTCTCCAAACACAGCTGATTCCTGCAGCACACTCCCATGCCACTCTTCCTGTGGGAGGAATGAGGGGGTCTCCCCAGATCTGCCCTTTTTGGGGTCCCACCTCGAAGAGCAGTGACCCATCTCTGCCTTGGATCATGGTTTAAGGTAACCCTGAGCTGAGAGCCCCCTGTTTGGCTCTGTCCCTATAGGTGGCTTCCCTGGTCCAATAATTGGGAGCTCTACCACACTCAGACACCCCTGGTCTTTTTGTGACCCCGTGGGTCCTGAGACCACACTGTCTCTGGGAGGGCTCCACCCCTGCTTAGTCTCTAGAGTGATATCCTTCAGGGGAGCAGACTTCTAAAAGATCCGATTTTATGCTCTGCTGCTCTACCACTTGTCAGGAGCTGGCCCCTCCTCCCACAGTCTCTCTTTGCATATGTCACCTTGGATTCACTTCCCCGCACGTACTACCTTTTAGGAAGTGGTCGCTTTTCTGATCCTAGAATTGCTGCTCTTCTTCTCTTTGATCGCCTATTGAGTTTGTAGGTGTTCAGAATGGTTTGATAAGTATCTAGGTGAACTCCTGGGACCCAATAATACTTAAGTCTCCTGCTCCTCTGCCATCTTGTTCCTTTCCCCTGACTCACAAATTCCTACTAAAACTTGAGATGTTGATTTTTTTTATTGAATAAATGTATTGATATTTATTTTAAGTACATATTTTATAGCAATGGTCTGATCAACTGTGGTATTCTAAGTGAATTTCAAATATTGAATTCCTAAAGCTCTTTAATTAGTGTTCAATTTCATATGAATTACAATTTGCTAAACAAAATTTTTACTTTTTTTTTTTTTAATTATCCTTGGTTGAGAACTACTGCTTTTTTTTTTTCTTTAAAGATTTTATTTATTTATTTGACAAAGATCACAAGTAGGCAGAGAAGCAGGCAGAGAGAGAGAAGGAAGCAGGCTCTCCGTGGAGCAGGGAGCCCGATGCAGGGCTTGATCCCAGGACCCTGGGATCATGACCCGAGCTGAAGGCAGAGGCTTTAACCCACTGAGCCACCCAGGCACCCCAAATTTTTACTTTTTTAAAAACACTGTAAAGACACTATTCCTTATAGCTTTTCTGAAGAAAAACTAATCCTGTACCATACCCCCCAAGTAATAGATGGTCCAGGAATGATAAAGGCAAAACAAATTGGGAGCAAGTTTTCAGGAGAGATCACATGTATATTTTTAAAAATTTTAGTCCATATGTATAAAAAAGTGAACACAAAGTTCTCTTTGTTCAGAGTTTCACAAAATAGGAAAATGATTTAAATGAATACTAATGGGCTTATTCTAATGTGCTTTAGAGAAAATGGTAGATTTTGATTCTCATACATTTAATGTAAAACTTCAGTTTTAATTACATTTGTAAGGGAAAACCATTGATGTAAGAAAATACTAAATGATGTGTAGCATGGAGGAGATTCCAGTACCACAAAAATCTGATGGTGCAAATGCTGAAAGTTAACAAATGAAACTGGATGGTTTGTCAGTTATTTACCATCCCACTGCCACCTGAGGCACGGACATCCAGAAATTGCATTCTGTCCAGGTGTGGTATGAAAATCTATGAGTGAGTGTGTGTGTGTGTGTGTGTGTGTGTGTGTACAAGTGTGCATGTGTGCACACACATAGTGTAAGTGAACTCTGATCATGGATGCACAGAAGTTATATAATGCGTTTTGTTGTTGTCTGGTTTGTTTTTGTTTCTTGTTTGTAAGAATCGAGCCTCTGCAGCCAGATATATCTGCATTTCAATTCTCACTTCTGCCATTTATTAACCATGTGATGCTTAGACTATATTAGATTCCGTTTTCTCACTTATTTATTTGAAGCAATAATTCCTAAAACATTTAGTGTGAATTATAAATGAATCAAATGCAAGGACTTATCAGAATCTGTAGCGTATAGAGCTTAGAACACTATCTTTAAATATATCCATGTATAGGAATAATGCAGTTAGATTCTGCTCTAGAAAAAGACTTTCAGGATTATTTTTCATGACATGGATGAAGAAAATTTTGAAAATTTTCAAAATTTCAAAATTTTCTTTTGAGCAAGTGGATCATTCTTTCCCCATTGAAGAACTGAACTTCATTATAGCTGGGAGCCCATTGCTATCATAGATTGCTAAGGCATACCTCTTGAAGATTAAAAGTACAAAATAATAATTGGAGTTAAAATGAATAGAAGTCACAGTTTAAGCTCAGCTGCAGCAGTGGTTGCTATCCACAAGCCTGCTTTTATCTGAGTTTTCATTTCTTTGGTAATTCAGTTTCTTGAAAAAAAAGTCACCTTTTTATTTTTATCTGATTGGAATAATAGACCTTTTGGCATGAACAATGAAGCTGATGATGTTTGTTTATAAATTAATTGTATGACGGAGAAGTGTTCACAGTAATTTTTAGAAACGCATTCTCGTCTACTGTTTAGAACAGAAAGATCTGTCAGCTAAGTGACCTTTTCTGGTTGTGTGATTATTTAGAATTAGATTTTGAGATCGAACATTTCTAACATTGATGCCCTTGGGATCTGTGCACCAAAATTGCATTTCAAAGCAGGGGCCATCACATTATAAAGGCAGAACCCAAAACCATGCAGTTCTATGCCTAATCAACACCAAACCCAGTTCTGTACTCTACAGAAAGATGTTATGGTGAGGATACAGTCTTCTTTGCCGCTGTCATGTGGGAGAACCCTGATGTAAGCTACTTAAGAAGGAAATATTTCAGTAAACACTACTGCTTGTGTGATCGCTAACTGATTTTAATTTTAGAATAAGACTTAACATTTACATAGTAATTTCACAGTACAAAATTATGCATATACATTATACATTTTGTAACTTAGAGGTTATTCAGTAATAATTACTTTAGAACAGGGATTTTCTATTTTTCTCCATTGATATAAAATATGCTAAGTGTATATTTCTAAATTAAAATTTGAAAATCCTGGGGCACCTGGGTGGCTCAGTGGGTTAAAGCCTCTGCCTTTGGCTCAGGTCATGATCCCAGGGTCCTGGAGTCGAGCCCCGCATCAGGCTCTCTGCTTGGCGGGGAGTCTGCTTCCTCCTCTCTCTCTCTCCCTCTCTCTGCCTGCCTTTCTGCCTACTTGTGATCTCTGTCTGTCAAATAAATAAATAAAATCTTAAAAAAAGAAAAAATTTGAAAATCTTAAAAAAATACCTGAGGTGTGGTTATTTGTAATGATATTTACTAACACCGATAAAGATTCCATGTATGTGACAATCTTATACGCTTCAACAGGCTTTAATTTTTTTTCCATTAAGATAGTATTTCTGCTTAATAGTATCAGCCAACCAAGAGTTTATGCTTTTTCAGCAAAGGACACACTGTAAATAGTTTAGGCTTTGTGAGTTTTAACAAGTCTGTAACAACTTGACTCTGGAGCAAGACAGTATGTAAGCAGAACTTTATGTGAGCACTAAAATTTAAATTTTATATAATTTTCATATATAATTTATTATTATCATCAGTATTAGTATTAATTTTTAGCTATTTAAAGATGTGAAAACTACTTTTAGCTCTCAGGCCATACAGGAACAGATGGCAGCAGGCCAGGTTTGCCCTATAAACTGATTTGCAGACCTCTGATCAGAGGCTTGGAGCATCATCTGTGCTTCATTGACTTGCTCTCATTTCATTTTTAGCTACATTTACTTGCTAGGCTTCTCTTTCATCTGTGAATCTGAAATGTGTCTTCAAGTAACTTCAAGTAATCTGTGGATTCTAAATTATTCTGTCTGGCCTAGAACAAAATCCCTTCCCTTTGTGAGAGAATAGACCTTTGTAAGTTCAAAGAAAGCCACTCTGACCCTCTTAGACTTCTCTCTCTCTCTCTCTTAGTGTTTCTTAAACTCTTTCCGGGTGCTTATGTTTAATGGCTGATCTCCTTTGTTTGCTCCTTAATTTTCTATTCTTTACAAAATGAGCACACACTAAACAAAAACTTTAAGTTGTTATCTGTCTAATGGAGACTTTAAAAGAATGTTTGTTTCCAAAGATTTTTGTACTAAGCCCCAGTTAATATGGTTGTTAGGAGTGGGAGCTATTGATTTATTTTTGTTGGTTTATATGTTTAAATATAACCTAATTCATTATAAAGATACCTTATTTATAAATGACCAGATAACCCTGGCATTATTTCCTATGGTTATGAGTGGTTAATTAGCACATTAGTTCTTAGTTTCCACAAACTTACCAGACATAGTTATTGAGAGAAAATAATAGTACAAAAAAATTCTTAATAATGGAGACAGATGTTAGATAAAAGCCATAAATCCATTTTGTTATTGGAGAGTGGCTTCTAGTAAACCTAATCATAAAATAAGTAATTAAATTAAAATAGTTCATCATCACCTCCCAAACAGCTTTATTCACTCCATTCATTTTCCCAGGTATGCCAATGGCACACTGATGATTATTCCCCTACTTTATTGGGTTCTGTTATGCCTTATCTGTCCAATGGAGGATAGAACCACTTACAATATAAAAGAAACATGCTAATCAGTTGCAAGTAGCACTGAAATTTTTCTAGATGAAAATATACTAATTTTTACCAACAAATTTCTGACCTTGTTGGTATTGGAAATTGTTTTAAACTGTACCATCTTTAGAAAATAAGTTGACTTTTTTTCTTAACAGGTTCTGGATTGAATGACGGACAGTGGCATGAAGTTCGTTTCCTAGCTAAGGAAAATTTTGCCATTCTCACCATCGATGGGGATGAGGCTTCAGCTGTTCGAACTAATAGTCCTCTTCAAGTTAAAACTGGTGAGAAGTACTTTTTTGGAGGTAAGACTACCATTTTTTATTGGTTGACTAGTACATTGTTAAAACAGAGTTTCAGTGAAGTTTAATTATGAAGTATTTATATTTGATTCAGTAGATTCAGCACATCTCAGGGAAAACACCAAACTCTTATTCCATGAGCTAAAGAGTGGCAAGTTTATGCTTCTTCATGATAAAGGTATTCTTATGATGTCAGCATATCCTTCTAGTTTAATTCAAATATTCAAAGTATAAAGCTTGAGATTCTGAATCCCCTGATTATCATAATACTACCTTCAAAGTCGGATCCTTGGATCACCTATTGCTGTGTAATTAATTACTCCAGATCTTAGTGGCTTAGAACAACAAACATTGCCTCACAGTTTTGGAAGTGACATCCCATCACTTCAGTTATACACAGTTTGGTAGAAGTGAGTCACTAAATGCAGACCACACTTAAATGAAAGGGATTACATAAGAAGACATGCATAGAGAACATCTTTGAGGCTACCTACACAGGTTGCCTTATAGGAAAGCCATCTTATCATATATACTTGGTTCTTAAGTAGTGAAAGCAATAGTGTAAAAGAAGGTTCTCTTAAAACAATAAATTCTACTATATGTGAAAAAATGTTGTAGCATGGACCTGAGCACATTTTTTTTAATTTGAAAAATATATCTTACCAGAATTTTTTTTAATCATTAATGAAATGTAGAGACATCTTTTTATTAAAGTGCTCAGTGTGTTGTTTAAATCAATATATCTTTCACTAGATTATTGACTTCCTCATCCTAAATCACAGAATATAAGATCGAAAAAATAGCATTGCATTCTTAGCAAAGGTTTTGTTAAAGTTTGAAAACAAATGTGTACATATATCTATTTCTCAAAATACATTTCTTAATATTCACATTTATTTATTTGCTTATTTAAGTCTTTATATATCAGTATATTTATATATATATTTCTAATTATTAGAATAAGCCTATTTGAGAGCATATTGTGTATCTTGTTCCCTGCTGTATCCTCCATGGTCTTAGAAAAATTCCTGGAATAGATGACCAATAAATAGGAATGAATTAGTAAATTTAGAAAAACAAGCAAGAGCAAACATTTTACCCCCAGTTGTTTAAAAGGAGAAATTGAAGCCCACAGAGCTTTACTGACCTGCCACTGAGTCTGTAGCCATCAGCTGAGCTCAAGACCTCTGACTCTTGTGCCAGGTGTTTCTCGCTATACATCGTGGTATGATAAGTGATAACTCAGAGACCAAAGACCTGAGCTAGACCTCACTGTCTTGAATCTTACATTGTGTTCATTGGAAGTTAAAAACTACATGTTTCTAAAAAGGCTTTCAATAAATATTTGATGAGTTGGGTGAAGGTCAGACGAGATGTCTTATAAGTGAATACACTGGGGCTTATTGATGTGAGAAAAAGTAACCCAGTGGCCCAACTGGTTTTTCTGCAAAAACATATTTAATATGATGGGCTTTAGGCCAACAGTTTTCATTGCCATCATATAAAATGGATCACAGTAGTCAGTTGGAAAACTATTGATAATCCCTACCCATCCAAATGGCAGTGGAATACCTTTGGCCATCAATGAACATGCTGAATGCCTAAGGCTAGCGTTGGTCTGTTTCCATCTACATGGGTAGCCTCATAGCTATAACCAACAAATTTAAGGCATAGAGTTAATGGGATGTGAAGTCTTCATAGTGTGCTATTTACTATTGCTTTATAGATTTTGGTTTTCAAACCCAGTGGTTAGGAGTATATTTTCTCCCTCTTGGGTCTTTTGTCTGCCAATGGGAAATGCTGTCAGCAGATGATCATGATGCTTCTCTGCTTATATCTTCATTAGCTCAATCCTTGGAATATATGAGAATCACCAGGGAAACTTGTTACATTTCAGAATTCTCAGGTCCCACTCCTAGAACTCAGTGCAGAATGCTGGGAAAAGAAAGAATTCTAAGCTTTAAGTTATTCTGGCACAAATGATCTGAGGAACGGAATTATAGATCAGCCCGAGCCAATTTGCATGCACAGCTTTCAGATTCTTCTGAAAGACATCAGTCACCAAAAAGTGAGATAAGTGAGAATTAGCTACTGTCATGTAGCTTACCCACCATGAAGCAGTAAAAGGAAGTCACAGGCCAAGGCCTGGTGCACATACAGACTTTTATTAAATGAACATTTTTGTTAGCAGGTAGGCACAATGCAGTTAATACAGACTCTTCTGTAAGCTCAGTGAAGTCCTAGCTATATACCTTGACTAAAATGTTCTCTTCAGGCAGCTTTCACAGTATTTTAGGAGCAGGATTCAGCTACACGCAGCCAGTGCCAAGCAACAGAAAGTCTCCTAAGCTGATGGCTGGCACAGGATCACTAAGTGATCAGTACTCCAGAACCATGTTCAAGGCTTCAGGCCACCGGCCTCACTTGCCTTATCTTGTCTACACACAGGCTGTGGGTGTCTATAAAACATGTTTTGTCAAATTATATATCCTTAATATCTTTCATTTCACCACTGAGATATCTTTCCTAACATTTACCTAACATTTATGCTGATTAACAAGGCGCTCATTTCACCAAAGAAAACCCGGTTTGGCATTTAGTAAGTTGATTAGAGGAGCAGACAGCAGAAATCTGAAGTAGCTGCCTCAGGAATGGTGGCTCGTGACTGCCTCTGACCTGTGGCTGCAGAGTAGAATGCTTGCTGTCTCTGGATTGTAAGTTACACACACACAGCTTCCTACAGTCTGTGCCGAAAAGTTTTAAGTTAGTTGTAGATACTGTAATAAAAACATCTTTAGAAACATTAGTAGAGTGGAAATAAAATGGACTTGTTCTAAAATATGAGCTTTGAAACACACACTCCTGTCTTGGGATTGTGGCTTCACTTAGTTGATAGATCATTTTAATAATTTATCTTCTTCATCCATTGAATGGCAGTTGAGTTAAATAAGGGTGTGAACATTACCAGCGTAACCTGTTAAACCCAGGGTCTGATTCCAGGGGATGCTAAGTGCTGACTCCCTTTCTAGTCCATGTGGAGTCTTTATTTAACTCATCAAGGACAGCACCTTCCAAGGAAGATTTGAGATTTCAGACCACATGCTCATCTAAAGCATCTGACCAACTTCTCCCCAAATCAAAGCGTGCCTTCCTCCTTGGTGAAAAACAAATTGTTTTCTTACCAGGTGAAAGCCTTAACTAAAGGCTTGCTGGCCTTGTGTATTCGATTACAGACTTCGGACATGCGCACACTTCGTTTCCTTTGGAGTAAATTCCCCAGTCATGTAGCTTCCACTCTCTGCGGCTGTGTCCTACCAGCGTGGAGCTTTATCTCTCCATGCCTGCCCCATGCTAATCCCAGCCAGGGTCTTAGTTCTCCTTTGGAACACTCGTGGTCAGATGTTTAAGCACCAAGAGTTCTTATATTGTCTTGTTCTTTCTTGGGAATAAACAGAGAAAGAAAGAGATTATTCACATGGGGTGTGCCCTCAGCAACAGTTCTTTTGGTTGCTTTAATTTTTTCTCTCTACCACCCAACTGGAATTATTTTTGATAAGACTTTGTTAATTTTAATAATCAAAGTAAATTTATTTACTTACTGTTTACCTGGTAATAGGCTTTCTGATACAGGCCAGAGCCCATGATCATGGGAAAATAGAAGAATTTGTAAATTTCTAAATTTTTTCACGCTTTGTATTTTTTTTTTTTTTAATTCTGTTGCTTTCGTTTGAAAGGAGAAGGAACTGTGTGGGCTGAAGAGAAGAGATAAGAAAGTTTCAGAGCTCCTGGAAGGGGTTGGCTGCTCCCAAGAAGGACTTTCCTTCCAAACATACTTTGAAGGTTTCATGTATCTTTTGCATTTTAAAACTGGAATCTAAGTTCGTTCATTTATATCCAGAGATTATAGAGCCCTAGTATAACCCAGGTTTAAAGTTGTCATTTATATTATTTATATGGTTTTCTTACTAATTTTATAGCTACTCTGAGCTCCATCTGGGGGAACCTGTGTTTTGTGCTTGAAGACCTGCCATCCAGTTGGGTGAGGCTCACATTATGAAGGATAGTCTCCTTAAAGTTGGTCCATCAAGACATTAACCATATCTGCAAAATACCTCCACACAGCTCCTAGAGTCATGGTTGATTGTGTAACCGGGCACTATAGCCTATCCAAGTTGACACAGAATTACCCGTCCTAAAGTTTTATATATCCTGGATTCAAGATATCACATAAAATTATAATCAGATACTTGGTTTAATGTACAGATGAAGGAATACCAGAAACTGCTTTTACAGTTTCCTAATTAAAATCTCCAAGTCTTCTACAGGCTTATTTTTCTGCTTTGTTTTATTTTATACTTTCTAATATTACTTATTTTATTCCCCCTTCTCTTTTCAATACTTTTACTAAGATAAAACTTCACAAATGCTAAAATCCACCCATTTCAAGTGTATGATTCAGTGAGTTTTAGTAAGTATATACAATACTGCAGCCATCACCAGAATCCAGCTCAAAGGTCATTCCTTTAACTCCCCAGATCCCTTCCTGCCCCTCTGTAGTCAATTTCCACTCCTGCTTTGCCCAGCAACCATTGATGTAGTTGCTTCTGCCCCTGTGTTTCTTTTTCTAGACCCTTCCATTTTTGGTGGATTTGAAGTTTGGTTTTTGACTCTTCCGTGTAGTTCTCCTTAGACACTTCGCCCAGCCCTCACCTTCTCCAGGGGGAAAACTGGGCCCTCTCCTCTTGCTCCAGCACACCGCCCCTCCCCCACACCCTACCCCCTTGCCTGCTCCACTCTCTTCCCTCCCCTGCCACAGCACTTAATTACACTGACATTCTCCATCCTTCATTAGTTACTGTATGGATCGTTTACTGCTGGAATTTCCCCTAGAATGTAAGCACAAAGAAGGCAAGGATATTGGTTGTTTTTGTTTTCTAGTGTATGTTGAGTATTTAGAAAAAATGTCTGACACATAATAGGTTCTCAATGTCTATTTATTCATTGAATAAATAGTGGTTCCTCATGGATATATTTAATGGTTACATGCACAAGGGGCTATATAAAAGATGTTTTGTCATAGATTGTCAGTTTCTGCCATATACCCCACACCCCAGAAAAATTTAGGTAATTCCCACATAGATTGTCAGTTTCTGCCATATACCCCACATAGATTCCTACATAGATTGTCAGTTTCTGCCATATACCCCACATAGATTCCTACATAGATTGTCAGTTTCTGCCATATGCCCCACACCCCAAAAAAATTTAAGTAAGGGATACTTATTGTGCTAGCATATTTGAGAGGTATAACTTCCCAGGCTCTTGAAGATAAAATAATTTTTATTATGTCAGATGCAATTTTTTATCTAAGTGTACTACATTTATAACTAATAAGTCTTATTATTATTAATCCTGTCTCTACAGGATTTAGATAATTTTGTTTGGTGAATATTTACTAAAACCTGGCATTATTATTCATACTAGAACAGTGAACAAGTTAGGAAGAATACTTGGCTCTCAAAAAGTTACATTCCAGTCAAAGGTAAAATGAGTGTATTGTGAAGTCAATAAATCAGGGAAAGGATGGGAATTCTTAGGGGAGGTGTCTTGAGAATTACCTCTTAACCATACGTTGGCCAGAGGAAGGCTCCATTGAGAAGATGGTATTGGGTCAGAGAGCTCAAGGGGTGAAGGGATCAGGGAGAAGAGAGGAAAGACAGTGCAGGCACATGTACAGGTGGAGATCGCGTGAGGAAAGGAGGGGGACCTGGCTTTAGGAATGGGGGCTGCCAGGGGCCGGGTGGTAATAGGTCTTTCACTCTGAGTTAAATGGGAAGGTGTTTGCAGATTGGACCAGGGGAGTGTCATAATCTAATTTACATTTTAAAATGATCTCTCTGGATGCTGTTTTCAGAAAAGCATACAGTGGAGATGATTGCATAACCCAGATAAAGGAAGGTAGAGACCGGGCGGTAGCAGCGGAGCACGTAGGAAATGATAAATTCTGAATCCGTTCTTGGAAGTCAAGCCAACAGGACTCGCCCACTGGCGGGATGTGGGTTGTGATATACAAACAGGGGTCAAAGATAAGAGGAGCCAGTCTGCGTTACAGAAAGCCTAGCGCTTACCCTTTCCCTATTCCATACTTCCTCCTTCCCCTTCTACACTGTGGGGTCCATTTGGCAGTGTTTCCCTAAAACTTGGTTCTGACCTGTGCTTCATATACTACTGACAGTGTCTGTCCTGTGCAGTGACCTGTCGTCCCTTCTTCAAAATCATCAGGCCCATGACCTAACCCCCTCCTTTTCATGTCTCCCTGTGTCCTCTCTCTCTTGGTTTGCCTGGATGGTATCTGACTCAGTTCTCAAATCTCTCAAGTCTTTGTCAGAGGCTCTTTTTGCTATTTCACCCATGGGGTATAACAAGGTCAGGAGTCTTCTGATTTAAAACTGGCTCTTGTAAACTAAAATTCCAATCAGTCTCTGATTCAGAGACCACAGTGCCACTCAGAAGTAGACAGATATTATATGATCTTGCTGATACATGGAATTTGAGAAACAAGGCAGAGGGTCATAGCAGAAGAGAGGAAGAAATGAGATGGGATGAAACCAGAGAGGGAGGCAAACCATAAGGGACTTGGTATCAGGAAACACACTGAGGGGTGCTGGAGTGCAAGGGGGTGCAAGGGATGGGGTGGCTGGGGGATGGACACTGGAGAAGGTATATGCTGTGGTGAATGCTGTGAATTGTGTAAGACTGATGAATCACAGACCTGTACCCCTGGGGCAAATAATACGCCTGGGTGGCTCAGTTGGTTAAGCGGCTGCCTTCGGCTCAGGTCATGTTCCCAGCGTCCTGGGATCGAGTCCCACATCGGGCTCCTTGCTCACCAGTGAGCCTGCTTCTCCCTCTGCCTCTGCCTGCCATTCTGTCTGCCTGTGCTCACTCTCGCCCTCTCTCTGACAAATAAATAAATAAAATCTTTAAAAAAGAAAGAAAGAAATAGACAGGTGGAGGACACTGACTCAAAACTAAGCAGCTACTATAGGATAAAATGACTTTTAAAAATGTTAGTTCACATATGACTTCTGAATAGATGTACTTCCAGCTTGAAGGTATGGCCTAACTGTAGTCTTCTCCTGGTCTTTGTTCCATCCATGGTCCAGCTATACTGAGGTTGAAGAGGGTTAGGAGATAAACTACTTATTGTCTTTTTACAAATAAAATGATACCTAACCTTCATCTATATCTACATAGTACTGCACCTTGTTATTAATGTTGGAACACTTGAGTTCCCCACCTTTTCTGTAAAATGCGTCTCTTTGAAATACTAATTTAGTATTGCAAATGGCAAGAGACAACCTTTTCTGGCCACCTAACAATTTATGAAACTTCAGAATGAGAAATGAGGAAACCACATCTTAAAACCTTAGAGATTCCTGTAAATCATTAATATTTTATTTGATTGGGTTGGCTAACATTATGTTATAATTGGAATTCATTTTTTATTGCTTCCAAGCCCATCAATTAGATTTTTTGTGTGTATATATACACACATATACTTTTATATATATGCATTTTTTTCTTTTGTGCTTTTACTCTTTTACCCTGGTTCAATATTATAATATTATTATATTATATAAAACATTATATTGTTTTTCTCTTTTTCAGCTTCAGCAGGTTGATTCATCCTTAATTGTACTGAGTTAATCTAGAAAATTTCTCAGTTACTAATTTCTTAAAAAGGATTTGATTGTACAAAAATCAACTACTTGCCCATGTAAATATTTAGATCAATATTTGCTATTCTATGCAAATTCATCCCCCACTTTTAAAAAAGTACATTTTTAAGCATTTCTTTCCATTATGAGAACATTAATAAGGAGAGACACATTTCTTTTTCAGTCTAGTTCCCAAAGTACTTTTGGTTGTATTAGTTTGTTTTCTAATTATATGAATAAAAGAAAAGGGCAAAGAATAAGAAGGGAATTGCACAATGAAATTGAATACATTAACTTCATCAGAAACTGTTTCTCTGTTGGAGATAGGAAAGTATTTATTATATAGCCCCAAATTCCAAAGACCTCTATATATCTCTAGAAGTAAAAATTGCTTAGACTTAGGATTCAGGCTAATTAGAGTTATTGTGATGTTCTATATGCCTTTGCGTTTTTCTGGCTCTGTGAATGGCTTGCATTGGAAATATTCAGATTTAAGACAGAACTGTAAGTAGTTTTTCAAAGAAGAAAATCATGGAATTATAAAAACTGCTTGACTTGCAAGAATTATCTTAATGCTACGGCTATTTATCCCTGGCACCTTCTGCTTCTTATATTAATTTTGCTACATTAAAATCAGTAGACTAAAAGAACACAGTGTTTTGACTGTGGAAATAATATAGATAACTCTGTAAGTATGTAGGTTAAATATGATTTCTCTGTGTAGTTTTTAGAAAATATTTTCCTTGTCTAGAATGCTCTTAAGTTGAAAAATAACAGCCAAAATTTAAAACTGTGCTGACTTGTGTATCTGCTACAGATATGTGATATGTGTCAAGTTACAACTTGAGGAACATAAATGTTTCTACACATTACTTTAATCATTGATTTTGCAGTGTTTTATCAAAACAAACAAAAACAAAAGGAAGAAATTTATACTTTTTTTTCCCCATGAGTAATATGTCCGTGTAGATACTCTAAGAAGCAGAGGTTGGGATGGAATTAACATTGGAAAGACTTGCCAGATAGAATGCCTCTGAAGGATGCAGGAATGAAAGAGGAAGAGCAGGTCTGCTACCTGAGGAGAGAGAGAGGGAAGAAGGGGATTAAGTAGGAAGAGCCCCAGAGTGCTGGCAGTGTTGGCCATGGTCCCTTGCAAAACTGCCTGTTAACATCGACCACCAAGTGGGAATGGCTGGTTCCTGGTCCTGTTGCTCTAGTTAGTAGTTGATTAGAGCAGGCTGGAGGCCCGTGGCCTCAGCAGAAGGGCATCTCTGGACTCTCATAACAGCCAACCCTGATCGTCAAACAGGAAAGATGTGACAAACATCCCTCTTTGGCCACCACAATTATAAGTAAAAACTAAAGATAGTTCAGAAGTTCTTTTATAGTATTTCTTTACAAACCAGAGAAAAGTGTGTGTTTTTGTTCTTCCTAATATAATTGGTATTTCTGTCTACATTCCTAATTCTCTGTGGCAAAGCAAAGAGAAGAAATGATTATAGGTTACTTATTTATAAAAACTGCTGAGCATTCAAATAATACCACTCCTGTTTGTGCAGGCAGAAGACTGAAATGGGAGCCGGTGCCTGTGCGTGTGCAGGTCTGTTGGTGTTTATTTTGTTTGCCCATTTGTTTGGTTTTTCCTCTGGGCATTTGATTACTTATATACCAACTTCTTCTCCCTTTGAATGAGGAAGTAAATTCTTTCTGAGTGTGTGCCTTTTTCACTTTTCCATTGTTGAGATTTTAAAGAAGATCATAGACTCAAATGAGTTTTTCTTGTCTGGCTCATCCAGGAAGTAATAAAAAAGAGCCTTTTTGCTAAATCCTCACTTTTTTTTTTTTTCTCCAAGCCAATCACCTTTTTTTTTTTTTAATTCTTCTTTCTTTTGGCTTTTCACTTGCCCTTCTCAGCAACCAGCTATGCTTAAAATAATTAAGAATTATTATTTGCTCCCCAAGGGAATTTTATAATAATAAGGAATTTGTAAGTCTCCCTTGCCTTCAAGACCCTAAAAAGGATACATCTTCAGTGGTGAATTTTCAAGTCTTTTTAGGGTATAAGGTGTGGGAGAGAAGATGCAGGAGTTTAGGCCAGAGACTGTGCTAGTAGCATTCAAATCAGCTGATTTCACAGTCTGGCCCGAAAATTGTATCATTTCAGTACCTCCTCATCAGAACACCCCTAAACTACTCCAATATCTGGGTCCTCCGGATCTCCCGTCTCTGTGATAAGCATAATTAGTACCAAAAATGTTATAGCACCATTCTCTTAGTGAACCTCATCTGTAATGAGCCAAAATTCACTCTGATTTCAGAGTCCTGTAGTTGGGAAGGGACCTTCTCTGCCTTCACAGACCTTTATTGGATCAAACAGTGTGAAAATACGAAATTTGAATGAGAATGTTCTCTGCCAGCAGTGGACTATGTGATATTACTACCAGGAAGACCTAGATGCCCCAGAAAATCATCAGTAAAACAAAAAAATTTTTTAAGACTTTCAGATTCTTTCCTATTATTTATGGGCTGTTGAACAAGCTAAGCGATGTGACTCCAGAATGTTCTGTATGTGTGTATATATATATATATATACACACACACACATATATGGTTTTAGGTTTCATATTTCAAAGAAAAGAATATTTGAAGGGCAGAAAATTCATGTAGAAGAAGAATGGCTCATGGAAAATAATTAGTTAATGTTATATGCAGAAAAAAACATTTGAGAAAAATGAAGAGGAGAAATTTCATTTGGGCTTCAGGATGGAAAGCTGAGCAATCAGGCTGAGTCAGCAGGGAGGGATATCTGCTATGTAGAAGCTTAGAAGTAGGAGTGTTTCTGTTCTTTGCCAGGCTAGTGCAAAAGTTAACCATTGATTACAAGACTGACGAGTAGAGATTTGTTATTTGCTAAGATAATACATGTCTTAAAACAGGATTTCCAGGGTGCCTGGGTGGCTCAGTGGGTCAAGCCTCTGCCTTCGGCTCAGGTCCTGATCCCTGGGTCCTGGAATGGAGCCCCGCATCAGGCTCTCTGCTCAGCAGGGAGCCTGCTTCCCTTCCTCTCTCTCTGCCTGCCTCTCTGCCTACCTGTGATCTCTGTCTGTCAAAAAAAATCTTTAAAAAAACAAAACGGGATTTCCAGGGCACCTGGGTGACTCAGTCAGTTAAGTGTCAGACTCTTGATTTTGCCTTAGGTCATGATCTCAGGGTGGTGAGATCGAGCCCTGCATCAGGCTCCACCTTCAGCAGTGAGTCCGCTTAAGATTCTCTCTCTCCCTCGCCCTGGACACCTCCCCCCCCCCAACTCTTTCTAAGTAAGTAAATAAAATCTTTAAAAAAATGAAAATAAAACAAGATTTCCCACCTTATCATGCATAAGAATCTTCTAGGGTGTTTTTTTATTTTCTTTCTTTCTTTCTTTCTTTTGTTGGTTGTTTTTTTAGGATAGTGTTGAATTGCATCCTTAGTAAAAGTTCAATTCAATAGGTTTGAAGTTAGGCCCAGAAATCTGCATTTTAACCAAGCATTTGGATGACTTCCCTTTTTTTTAAACTACTTTATTGAGGTATAATTCACACACCATAGAATTTGCCATTTAAAGTATATAGTTTAGGGGCGCCTGGGTGGCTCAGTTGGTTAAGCAGCTGCCTTCAGCTCAGGTCATGATCCCGGAGTCCCGGGATTGAGTCCCACATCGGGCTCCCAGCTCCACGGGGAGTCTGCTTCTCCCTCTGACCTTCTAGCCTCTCATGCTCTCTCTCACTGTCTCTCAAATAAATAAATAAATCTTTATAAAGTATACAGTTTAGTGGGTTTTTTAAATAGTCTCAGAGTTGTGTAGATATCATCACAGGCTAATTTTTGGTCATTTTCATGACCCCCAAGTAGAAACCCAAACTCATTAGGAGCCAGTCTGCATTCTCCTACAGTATCTCCCAGCCCTTGACAACCATGAGTCTACTTTCTGTGTATAGATTTGCCAATTCTAGACACTTTACCTTTTTATTTTCAAAAATATTTTCTTTTTTTATTTGACAGAGAGAAAGAGAGAGGGAGAGAATAAGCACAAGCAGGGGAGCAGCAGGCAGAGGGAGAAGCCAGGTCCCTGCTGAGCAGGGAGCTTGATTCAGAACTTGATCTCAGGAACCTGGGATCATGACCTGAGGCCAAGGTAGACACTTAACCGACTGAGCCACTCAGGCGCCCCTGGACATTTTATATAAATGGAATCACATAATAGGTTGTCTTTTATGTCTGGCTTCTTTCATGTACCTTAATTTTTTGAGTTTTATTCAATTTTAACATGTATCACTACTTTATTCCTAATAATTCCTCTAATTCCTAATGATATATTCCTTTTTTCCAAATAATATTCTGTTGTATGGATATACTACACTTTTTTCAGCCATTCATCAGTTGATGGACCTTGGATTGTGTCCATTCTTTGGCTGTTATGAATAATACTGCTGTGAACATTTGTGTACAAGTTTCTGCATGCACATAGGTTTCTCTTACTCCTGAATATATACCTTGGAGTGAAATTACTGAGCATTATGATAATTATATTTTATTGACCTCCCAAACTCTCTTCTGAGTGATCTCAAGCCTGCAGTTTTCTCTCCATACTTAAAGAAACACTAATTTAAGTAATGATTTGGATCAGAATGCAGGAGGAAAAAGAGGTATTTCTTGTATCCAAATAATGAAAATCCTAAATTCCATAAAGGAAGGCAAAGATTAGAAAGAGAATAAGGCAGCATTAGAAAATAATAAAACACTAGGTAGTGATGTGAGGCTAATGTCATTAGTGGAAAGTTAGAAATATGAAAGCATCGCTTCTCAGCCATTTGGCTAAGATCAAGTAGAGAAATAAAAAAGCAAAAATCAGAAAAGAAACAAAGATGTTTTTTATATAGATAGAAACAATGTTGACGGTTAAAGAAAATGTTCTTATAAGGTGCTAAAGTAAAGAGAAAACAACAGGAAAAACAAAGTAGTAGGACTTCTTTATAAAAATAAAGTTTTAAAGCATAACTGAATTTCAGAAGGAAGAACTTTCTCAGGTAGCGTGGAAGAGATATGAGCTGAGGTAAATTACCCAAGAACAAAATAAGAATCATCAGGGTGAGGTAATAGGAGAGAGATAATAAAATTTGTCAGGATTTATTTTTAAAAGTACAAATGAACAAACTAACCAGTCTTTTAATATAACACTTGTGTTTAATTATATATTACATTATTTTTATAGTTGCCACCATTTTTTTTTTTTTTTTGACAAAAGTTTGTTGCTCTGTGTTAGACATATTTTGCTTTCTGGAATAGGATGTCCACAAATGTGCTGTGTCAGATACGTTTTAAAAAAGAAAGCTTCTTATTGCATGAAGAATTTCAGAAGTTTTAGTCAATCATAGTTTTTGAAAACAGACAGTGAGGAAAAACTGGCAGTGTTTACCACTGTTAGTTTACAGAAATATCCATTTTCACCCTTCTTCCCATACATAGAACGTTTTGTTTCTTCAAGTGAGACCAATCCAAAATCTCATTAGTTATTACATCCAGCTCAAATCTGTATCTGGATGTTATGTAGCCCTCTATATCCGGTCAAGATTTGATTCCTTCTGGTTGAACGAAGTATAGACTGAAGACCAATAACTGAAATATACATTTCTTCCATGAAAAATAAAAGTATAAGAAACATAGCCTTTTCTGGTCTATAGTCATTTTTAAATCTTGTTAGTCAGGAAGAGCAAGCAACCCCTTTCCTAATGCCCTCCGTGCCCCTAGGGTTCACCCTCTAAGAGAGCCTCCTTGTCCGTTGTTCTCCCTGGCCATCTCTGAGGAGACCCTCCTCACCAGCTGCATGCTTTCATAGCTGACTTCCTATTGATACAGAGTGGATGCCTAGAGACTGCTTTACTCCTTGAATGGACACAGATTGTTGCAGGTCATGCTTGTGGTTTCCTTGGCAACATAATCCCTCAGAAACATTGTGGCCTTCTAATCTGTTTCCTTTAAGGTGGCTCTCTGTGCAAGGAACCACATCTAAATTTCTGTTCTTGATATAGCTTTAAGCCTGGTGACTCCATCTTTCTACTCTGCTCTGTTTCCTGCCACTCTCCCAGTGGAGCTGTGCCACTCTGATCTCTCTTTAAGAGAATTTGCTGATCTCCCCTCATCTCTTCCTCTCCTGTGGGCTTTCAACTTCATGCCTCGTTTCTACCTTGAGGTCTTGAGAAAGAATAATCCTTGATTGGATGACAACAGCCTAAGTCTGATTATTGCCATAGGGCTGTTTCCCACTGTCTGGTAGACAGGTCTTTTGTTGTTGTTGTTGTTGTTGTTTTATTTTCATTTATTATTATCCATGGTTATGTAGTACATGGCAGAATTCTGCTAGAAATCATATATTTTCATTAAATAGAGATTAAATCCTAATATGCCAAGTCTTAATTGATAAGAAGCCTATTTCTTGCAACTTTTTTTTTTTTAATTGTTTTTCCAGCTTAACTCTTACTTGAAGGTTATAAAACACATTTTGGACCACAGTGTTATTCCCTTCTAAGGATACCTCTTGGCAGCTATGGCTTATAGTTACCATACTTTAGGATATAGCTTTGTTTTGTTTTAATCTTTTCCAGCTCATAAATTGGGGATTCTCCTTCAGTTCAGACTGCCAACATAAGCAGAGAGAACCTGCCATTTTAAATTGGTTTTATTTTTATCTTAGCCTGCAGGCTGGCTAGTCCTAGATGGGGTTTGTCTCTCTCTTGAAGACTGCTGAACACAGCAAGAAGGAGCCAAAGCACATCAGCATTTGAGTACGTCCTAATATTTCTTCTAATTTTAAAAGTCCCAGTTGGCTTCTGGTTTGCCTTCCAAGGAATAGCAGTTGTCAATATGACCAAATATTTTGCTATAAATACCAAAGGCCCCAGCTTTCTAAGCCTGTATTAGCCCAGGCTTCAGGGCCTGGTGTCTACTAAAGGCAATTCCATAAACATGTTCTGTCATGCATAGTACCCTATTTTTAAATATAGTACCCGGTGTAGTATTAATTTAGATTAGGTTCAGCTCTGAGTGCCAGAGACTGTGATTAACAAGTTAGAGATGTATTTCTTTTTTTTTTTCCATAAGAGAAGATTGAAGGTAGACTCTGAAGGCTGTTGCAGGGCTCCAGGGAGTCAGGAAGCTAGGCTTCTTCTGTCTTTTGCCTTTACAATTCAAAAGAGTTAGTATTCACCTTGTGGTTTCAAAGGACAGGTTAAGCTCCAGGTATTATATCCAATTTTCAGGCAGAAGCAAAGAAAAGAATGAGAGGGTCTGGGCTCTTTCCTTTAAGGCCACTTTCTGAAGTCCATATTATATATAAAATACATCAGTGGCTGAAACTTACATGGTCACATGGTCATAAGGGAGATTGAATAGCCAAGTGCCAGCTAAATGTCTATATCCATGCAAGAGGGGAAAAATTAATAATTGGAGGATAATTAGCAGTCTCTGTAACAACTCTTCTGTTTAATATTAAATGCTTGATATTATCTTTGAATTTGATTATAGTCTGTGGCCCCAATTATTTAATAAAGTGATGTCCAATATTATTATTCACTCCTTAGGCAAATTTTGAAAATCTGTGAATGGTTGTTTAATCTAAAGATACTGAGTTTGTGAAATACATTTAAGTGGATTCATTTCTTTTCCAAGTTTTCAATTATCCATCATCCTAGCCTGAAGCTTTTTATAACAAATAATTTAGAGTAGTAAAATTAAATAGCTTTTAAAAAGCAATAGAACATCCTCTAATCATGTATTTATATCTCTGTCATTCCCAATCATATTTCTATTCCCCATAAAAAACCTAATTCAATAAATTCCTTGCTCTTAAATTAAGGGAGTTATTTGACCATTCCTCAAAACATTAGAAGTTATTGAAATTAATGTTGGTTGTTATCTAGAACTTTTTTCTTTAACTCAGGAAGTAAATGACTGTACATCTGTTAGTTCATGGGTGGTAGAAATTTGATCATGAATGTTTTGTCTAGAGAAGAGACCAGAAAAACATACCTTCGGATTTAGGAAACTGTCTATACCTCAAGAAGAAGTGAAGTATATCCGGTGGACAGCTAGATCTTTAGCTCCAGGAGAGCAGAAGACACCCTTGATTTTGCTCATCCCAGCTTATGAAGATACTTCACAGGGCCTGATGTGCAGAAGGTGCTCATTATACATCTGCTCAGTGAATTACTAAGGGTGATTAACCATGTCATTAGAAATTTGTTCTCTTAGAATTTTATATCATTTTATGCTAGGAGACAATTGTATATACATTTTAAACCTTTTTTTTTAATTCTTCTTATTTAAAAAGTGTAAGATACAGCATGCTGTACTTTATATTTTTATCTTTTACTGTGGCATTAAGGTGTAATCTGTAGGAAGGCATAATCTTTCCTTAGACATCAGCTCTAACAGTTAAAGCTGTATTCTATAACACTTGAGTTTCTCCTTAATAAATATCTCTACTTTTTCCTTATGTGAATTTCACTAAATCTTTCTAAAACTTATTTTTTTATGTCTGAAGATTATATTGTCCCTTAGAAAGGTGCATTTTTCTGCTTTATCATTTGTTTTTTCAAAGAAAAAAATCTTTAAACTACACCCGATATTAAACAATTAACTATTTTTAAAATACATATTAATTTCCTGTTACTAAAAACCTAATAAGCTCAACAGAGATACACTTCAGTATTGTCCTTGTTAATATCACGTAGGGAAAATGGGTTGTTAAAATTCTGTCTGTGGCTGTAGATAATGGCACAGTAGTGGGCAAGCAGCCTCCAGATTTTTAGAACATCAGCATTTCAAATGGTTGTAGAGAAGTGAAATCAGGATACTTAAAAAGAACTAAACATAACTTATTTACTGTGGTATGAAATGTTGATTGATATTTCTGAATATCATATACATCATCAGACCAGACAGACAGTTGGGTTTAGCCCAGTGGGTGGAATCCATGCATTCTGTCTCCTGGCCACACCAGTTTTTGCTCCTCTGGTAAGGCAAGAGAATACTATATCTCGGTGGAGGAGAGTTCAAGAATTAGGGAGGGGATGCACATGTTTTGCCGCACTTACAAAGAACTTAACAGCAAACATAGCCCTTGCTCGTTATTGCTGTCTAAATACTGACTTGTTTTTCAGCCAGTCAGGTAGCAACTAAGATTCTCTATGTTATAGTGAGAAAATCATGCTAGTCACAACTTGTAGCTACAAAAATTAGTCACAATTTCCAGCTATATTCAGTGTTGAATTACAGAATGTATAACTTTTTGTGGTAAAATACACGTAACAGAGTTTACTATTTTAACCATTTTTACGTATATAGTTCATTGGCATTAAGTATCCTCACTTTGTGGCTGGATGACCATCACCATCATCCCTGTTCAGAACTTTTCCTCTCCCCAAACTGAAACTTTGTAACTCTTAGACTCCATCAAACAAGGACTGCCATTCCCCTCCCCACCTCTAGTAACCACTATTTTGCTTTTTGTCTCTGAATTTAACAATTCTAGGGACCTCGTATAAATGGAAGCATATGATACTTGTCCCTTTGTGTCTGGTTTATTTCACTCTTGAGCATATTTACAAGTTACAAGTTACAAGTTTATTCCATGTTGTAGCATGTATCAGAATTTCATTTCTATTTATAGCTGAATACTATTCGTGTGTGTGTGAGTGTGTGTGTTATCCATTTGCTTATCCATTCATCCATCAATGGAAATGGAGTTTGGGTTGTTTTCACGTCTTGTGAGTAATGCATGTACAGTATACAATTGATCTATTTGAGTCCATTCTTTCACTTTTTGGAGGTAAAAACCCAGAAATGGAATGGCTAGATCATATAGTAATTCTGTTTTAATTTTTTGAGGAACTTCTGTATTGTTTTCACCATGACTACACCACTTTACATTCCTATCAAAGATGAACAAGGGTTCCAGTTCCACCACATCCTAACCAAGTTTCTTCTGTGTTTTTTTTTCCTTTTTCCTTCCTTCCTTCCTTCCTTCCTTCCTTCCTTCCTTCCTTCCTTACTTTTTCTTTTCCCAAAAGCTATCCAAATGGGTATGAAGTGATTGACTTTTGTTAATGGTGAGATGAAATGTGGTGATGTAGATATCCTCCTACTCTTGGCTTTTACACTTAGCCTCTCTCCTGTTCTGCAATGACACAACTAGACTAGACAGTAAGTTCTTTGGGGATGGGAAGAATGTTTACCACTGTTTTTAACTTTTAATATAATAGGTGTTTAATACATGCTGAGTGGGACAATGGATGGGTAAAGTATAAGAAAACATGAATGAATGAAGAAACAGACCAATGCATTTTACAGTTCCTATAGAAATAATTGCTAATTTTCCTTTTTTAGACAAGCTATGGAAACCTTCAGGAATCCTAAAACTCCAAAGCTGACTTGAAGTGTTTTGCCATGTTTTTCTACTTGAAAAAATATGCACCCTGAATAGTAATATTCACTGGCTTGTTACTATGTTCTAGGAACTGTTGTTAGCATTTTCCTTAATTTATCTCATTAATTCTCATGATAGCCCTGTATCAGGTGACTGTGATCCCAATGCCCATCTAATAAAGGTAGAAATTAAGCCCCCAGTTTTGTGATTCACCTGAGGGCCATCAGCTCCTAAGCGTCAGAGTGAGGACTTGAATCTGGGTCTGTCTGGTGCTGCACAGTAACCTTCTAACCAACAGAATATTGTTCATTAGAACGCTGGCATTTAGTTAGCATTTCTTAATTATTTCCCAGCTTAAATTATAATCATTGCTTTAAATGCTTCGCAAAACATTCTTACATTAAAATGTAATCAAATTAAATAGATCAGACCAGAATAAAAGGGCTGGAAGAGTCATGTTAGCTGTGTTTTAAAAGTCTCTGAAAGCATGTAGAAGCGACTCCTACCTTCACTTCCTAGCCATCTGAAGTCTTCAAAGATAATGTGCACTTTCTTTTATTAACTTTTCTCATCTTATATATAGGAATGAGATACTTATTTATAAATAAGTATATATTTGTTCTGTGTTTAGTGGAACTTTAGGAAATACTCTCTTCCTTTACAGTTCTTTCCTTATTGTCTCTGCAAGAGTATGTGAAATTTGGGTTAGGGGATTGAAAACAGTTATGAAAATTCACATGCTCTCCTAAAAAGTTGATACATGAAGACTTTATCATCCATCAACAGTAGCCAGAGTGAGTTGTTCAGAAAGAGAAGGATCTTGAGAGAACAAACTGTTAGAAAAATAGCAGACAGTCTAGAAGGCTTAAAAAAGCTAGAGCTTATGAAAAATACCTACAATTTGGGGGGAAAATTTAAATATATTGGGGCAAAAACAATGAGGATGGGTCAGGATGAGAATGTGGTGCCATTTTAACAAACAAGAAGAAAGAAGCAGGGTGGGCTACTCCACTCATTTATTCTGAGAGTATTGTTTTCCAAAGAAAATGGATTTCAAACTGGAGAAAGGAAAAACAAGTATCAGAGAAAGGACCCTGGATTCTAAAATAGGTGAAGAGGAGTATCTGAGTGGCCCATTTGGTTGAGTATCAGACTTCGGCTTGAATCATGATCTTAGGGTTCTGGGGTTGAGCTCCCTACTCAGTGGGGAGTCTGCTTGTCCCTGTCCTTCTCCCTCTGCCTGTCTTCCACTCATGCTCTCTCTCTCTCTCAAGTAAATAAAATCTTAAAAGAAAATAAAAAATAAATAAAATATGTGAAGAAAAGAAGAGCCTCTTATTGCCTGAAAGGGGCTCTGAGCAAAGGATACAGATCAGTTATATAACTTTTAACTTGCCATTTAAAGCAAAATCATACATTCTACTAATTTAGCAACTAATGTAGTTGAGAGTTGTGGCTAGCCTCATATTTTGAGTCTCCAGACCACTCAGGCTCAATGAAAATACCCAGTTGCTCCAGGTCTCCAGCTACAATGGCTGGTCTCTCAGTCACAGATGTAAAATGACAGGCTACCATTTATAATGTATGTATAATATATAATGTGTGTATAATGTATAATAATGGCTACCATTATTGGCCATTTATAAAGTGAGAGAGCAGATTCCAGAAACCCCAGGTCTGCATAAGCCTGACTTTAATTACTATAAAAATTACAAAATTGGTGGTTAAACTCCTTTATCAATACTTAGTAATTACTAAAGCAATCACGTGTCTTACCAAGAATAATCACTCCAGGATAATTTTTTTTCTTTTTTTGATAGGAGGGATAGGTTTGAAAGATCAAAGGATATTCCTTGGTAAGTGATAGTCATTGGAAGGAAAGTGCCCATCCTCACGCATGCACAAACCATTGGAAAATTGCTACTGAAATAAAGCCAGCCTGCAGGAGTGCACCATGTCCCTCAGTCGTCTTGGGGCAAACATGGCAGAGAATCCAATAGATGCTGTAACTTGAACTTGATTTAACAAGGCCTTTGGCAAAATCTGTTCTAGCTTCTGGACTTGGCAAAATCTGTTCTAGCAAAATCAGGAGTTGAATGCAAAACCCTAATTAAGTTCACTAGCTCTTCCTTCAATATGCAGTTTTGACCCCAAATTAAATAGACAAAGACCAAGAGAAAAGGAGAATGTACCACCTTTTTAAAGTCTCCTGATTTTGACCTCTCCCCTACCTGGAAACTGGGAAGAAAAATAAAACCGAATAAGACAGGGCTGAGAAAAATTAAGTTCTCTGATGACTTATTATACACAGAGGTACGTATATGAAATCTTCTGCCCTGACCAGAGGTAACAGTGAATCTGAGTAGGTTAAGATGAAGGCAAGTGAACTATAAGTGTTATTACAAAAGGCATATATTTTTTTAATGGAATAAGGGTAGAAGTTATCTGTGAAGCTACTCTTTCTTGGGGAGAGCTATTAAACTTTGCAAGTAGCTGGCAGTGTTTGTAACATAGGGTAGAATTGGCAGCATGCTGGCCTCACAGCCATGGGTATAAAGGTGCAGTTACCCCTGCCAGGAGTAGGACGAGGAGGAGGGCAGAGTCCGTACCACCCACTCATAGAACTTCTATTATAACTTCTCTGACTTCCGGACCCTGGTCTTGACATGTGATTCTTAATATCTCTGATAGTTTTTCTTTAGTTACCACCTCATAACTTACCTTACAGCTCTATCATCTTTTTCTGCCCTGTAGGTAGCTTGAAGAGGTGCATTTGTGCTGTAGAAATAGTCAACTGAGTGAGGGCCTTAAGAGGCAACCCTAAGCCATTACTGCGAAATGAATGTGAGCCTTTTCCTGTGAAACATTTTTTATCAAAGGCTCTAATAATGAAATCAAACCAAACTTACCAAATTTTCAAATGGTACAAACCTGGGAGGAATAACTACAAGCAGAATGGCTCTGTTTAAAAAATTTCAAAAAGAATTTGACAATCAGTATTCAAGCTCTGGTTCTACCACTAACTAGTCAGCCTTATTTTTTTTTTTTTTTACAGTTGAGAAAAGTAAGATTCTGTGAGTTAAGCAGACTGCACATACTGCTAGGAACTGAGAAGAGACTGAAGATTTGCTTGTCAAGAGGCCCAGTATGCTTTGGCAGCAAACTGAATGGGAGGGCCTGGCGAGGAGTGCAGGGTGGGGAGAGGGATGGTGGCCAGGGTGACTAGCTTGGACGGCCAGTGAAACTGTGCACATCCATCAGGATGGCAAGGAGAAGGATGTTTACGTTTAGAAGTAAAGGTGACATTTCACATATATCAGATAGGAGGTTTCTTTCAGACATTCCTGTAGAAACATCTCATAAATACTTGTGTGAAAGGATAATGTGGGAGTCCCCACCATAACATTACAGTGGTGACAGTGACAAACCAATGAAAGTGGATGGAGAGTAGATCGATGTGAAAATGAGATTCAGTACCCGAGTAGGACGGGACACCGACTTCAGGGAATGGACACAGGAGAGACTTATTAGAAGCAGGTGGAATAGCTGACAAAGAGCCAAAGAGCACCAGGGCGTAGAAGCCACCAGAGGAGGAGAGATAACCCAGAATTTGTAGAGTTTGGCTAGGGATGATCTGAGGACTCATCCGGATAAATAGAAATGTGTCTTTGACTACTGGCCAGCATGTACTCCAATCTTTACTCTTCCTGCATTTCAGTTCCCCTGGGAATTAAGCACTGATCAGTTCTCCAAGACTTTTCCAAGAGCCCTGTCCCTTAGAAGTGTTCTTATCAGCTGCCTCAGTATCCCAGAATGTTGTCCAGCAAGCATCTGGCTTTGCTGTTCTCATGAGACTGACATGCTTTATAAGAACTCTTCTCAGATCTCCCCTCCTTGTTAGGGTGTACCATGATGTGGCTTTGGCAGTACTTAGTATGGAAATCCTAATAAGAAAGGATTATTGTTATTAGCATTAAGCTAAATGTTAGTCTGCAGAGCAGCAAGGCTTCTCAAATGTAATGTTCAGATGATCTTAGTCTGCATTAATGGAAGAGAGTCACGACCATGAGAAACAATAGCTATATTTTCTTCTGTACTGGTTAAACTATATCTGTTATGTTCCATTCTGGGGGCCAGATTTTAAGAAAATTAATCCACTTAAATGTGTCAAGAATAGGGTGAAGTGAAAAATGTTCTGTAAATTGCTTTTGTGTGTGTGTGTGATGAAAATACCCATAATGGCAACCAATTGGGCTAAGTCTTCAGAACAAAAAACTCCCTTCTGCTTTCTTTCTCCATTCCCCTAAAAGTATGGAGTGCTCCGCAGACTGCTCAGCAAATGCCTGCTTGACCTCTGGAAAAGTTCAGTACTGCCAATCAGCAATCAAAAACTTTTAGCAGGGCCTCCTGGGCAGAACACAGAAAATAGCTGAAAGACAGAGAAAAATAATTCTAGTACAATGATGATCAAAGTGGGTTTCTACTTAATTTTGGAGGGTAGATTTTTTTTTGCAAACACATTTTCTCGTACACATGGATTTGGGAGATGTTGGCTTAAAAACATACAGCTATCTTGCTGCAGGATTCCTCTGAGTATTTAATATGTGAATGTGCAAGTGACACAGTTTCCCGAATTTATTTAGCCTTTTAAAATGGACCATCTTTAAGTACTAGTACTTCCCAGGAGACATTTTGGGACACTGATACAGGAAGTAAAAAGAGCAGAAAGAAGGAAATGGGGCTATGGTCTAACTGCAGCGCCATGGTAGAGATTTTGATTGTCTGAAGGGGTTTGTAGCAAGAGGAAAATATTCTTAAATAATTTCATTTCATTTCATTTCACTCCATTTCATCTGCATCATGGTAAGTGTACTCCTTAATCCCCATCATCTGTTTTACCCGCATTCCCACCCACCTTCCCTCTGTAACCATCAGTTTGTTCTCTGTAGTTAAGAGTCTGTTTCTTAGTTGGTCTCCCCCCGCCTTGCTTGTTTTGTTTCTGAAATTCTACATATGAGTGAGATTATATTTGTCTTTCTCTCACTTATTTTGCTTAGCATAATACTCTCTCACTCCACCCATGTTGTTGCAAATGGCAAGATGTCATCCTTTTTTATGGCTGAATAATATATAATATACATGCATACATATGTGTGTGTATATATATACACACATATATACCTTCCCATCAAAGCAGCCTTAGATCCGAGATGAGACTCAATCATTTTATTTAAGCCAGAACTAGGAAAAGCTTCAAAGGGGGCATATGCTTGGATTCTCTACCCTGGATTCCTTCCTAAAATTTTTACTCTTTTACTCCTACTCTTCATCTTCACTTCTGCCTGAAAGGATGATATGCCTGACTCTGGTCCTCTCAAAGCTAATGTCTTCACTTAATCCAGTTCTGCTCTACTCTCTTCTGAGACAGAAGATAATCTCCTGCAGTTAATTTATCTGCCTCCTTCTGCCCCCTCCTAGTTTTAATATATTCTAGTTTCTTAATGCCAGAAATCTACAAACACCAAACAAACCCCAAATTGGCCTTTGACCTTGACCATCCTTGATGGTAACAGCCCATCTCTCTCATTACTTCATGGGTGAAACTTTTTGGAAAAGTATTTGATATATCAGCTGCCCACACTTCCTCCACCACTTTTTCCCTAGATGCATTGTGTTCTGACTCTTACTTACATCTCTAATAATAAAAAATATTATTTTCAAGAAGCAAAAAGTGCTATTTATAACCATAAATACTTCCTGTAGAAGATGAAAACTGTTACATGACTGGTCCTTTCTTCTGAAAAATCTTGATGGGTTTACTTAGGTCCCTGTGGAGATCCAGAGGGTAATTCTAGAGGAAAGGAAAGGGACACTGAGGAGCCCAGTGAAATGACAGAATATTATGCTCCTTATAGTGTGACTTCTTCATTCAATCAGCTGTTCTCTAGCAGCTCTAACCACCTGAATGCAGTGCCTGTCAGGGAGAGTATCTGTATGTGTGGAAACTGGAAAGGGCTAGTTTTACATCCAGTGTAGTGTTGGTGCAGCAGAGATGCATGTAGACGTCCTCTGATTACATATGTCTACTCCCTTATGATGGGTGGTATCCAATAAAAAATCATATTTCTTCAGCGTTTTTTATACCAAATACTCATTTCTTCTCACTCCATCTTCACAATAATCCAATAAGTTACCACATGGTGTTATTCCTATTCTATACACAAGGATATCAAAACTTAGGTGAGTTTGAGTGACTTGCCAAGGCTTACAGAATTAGTAAGTGGCAGGGCAGGAATTCATACTTCCTTGTACTTTGTAGGTACATAATAGTCGTTGAATTTAATTAGCTTGAGAGTCATTGTGTAATTTAATGAGTTGGCTGCAGAGTATATTCATCAATTTTTTTCCTGGGATAGGATATTTTCTTAGATACTGACAAACAAGCAAGGACTCATGCTGAGTGAATGCTTCTAATAGAATAACCTAGAAATCTATTACTGTATTGTGGTGCTATCAGTGCCAGTAAAAACTTTATTTGATTTCTGTTTTTCTCATGCTACAAATGAAAAGGATAGCCTTAGGAAAGTGATTTGCCTGTCATTTGATCTTTATGAAGAAATTACACATAATTAACTTATTTCATTTTTAGTAAGTTACTAATTAGGTGATTCGTTCAGATTCCAGAGGATTAATCTTTTGGCTTCCAGCATGGTAGTAAAAAAGAATCCACTATCATAGAGAAAACAAAATCATCAGGAGTTCTTGAGCCCCCAAAGAAAATAAATGATTGAACAAAAGAATGGCAATGAGAGGCTTTAATCTGAGCATTTAAAGTGAAACAGAGATTTAAGAAATCTTATGATCAAAGCAGTCAAGTTAAAATAGAAATAAATTATTTATTTAGCTGAGGGTAACATTTTTCTTTGTAATACTTATTTTTCCTAGAAATTAAGCCCATCATCTCAATTATGTCATAATATTTTAGATTTCACAGCATGAATTACTTGACTCCTATATTATTAAATTAAGCCTTATTGTTCCCAACATGGAGCTTAACATTTAGTATCTAAAGGTCATTGCTCTACAAACGTGAGATGAAGAAATAAAGTTTAGCAGCTGTATCCCATTATACTAGTCAAAGGAAGGGAAGAAGGAAGGAATAAACAGCAATGGGGATGAGTGGGACGTGCTGAGCAATTAAATATCTTGTGGGCAGATCTGAAGATCCTGTCATTTTCCTCAAATTATCAGCTTGCATTTAGAGTCAGGGAGAATAGAGCAGTGTCAAGAATTAGAACTAAGTTCAGTTTTTTTCATCTGACCTTTGTTTGTAATGTGAAAAGAACTTAATTTCAGCAGAAAGATATGGGAGATCTCGAACTCTAATTATGATGATTTTATTGGGTATTATTTGTAGTACAATAGAGAAGTTTCTAAGGAATGTCATACCCCCACTGGATTGTGGTTACATTTCAAATCTTAGAGTTTTGCTGCTTAATTTCCTCTGTATTTGTTGCTCACGTGACTGTGGCAGCATACCTAGCACAGGATATACCTGAAGGAAGTTTATTTAAGCACAACTATGTGAAAATGAAGTTAAGCAGAAAAGAATAGTCAAATAGTTACAACATTCCTCATTAGGCCTTTGAGTCCTTGGGATTTGGTTTAGTTCACTGAAGTCTCTCACCCCTTCATCATGGAAGTGAAAATGGTCAAGAGAAAATTTGTGTCATTACCTGTTGATGAAAATTGTCAGTTAATGCCTTCCTGCAGATTTTACATGGGAACTTAGAACCCTTCCAGTAAACTATCTATAAATCAGTAAGAACCAGGCTTGCACAGAGGAAATGTCTTTCTGAAATCATAGAAGTTGTTGGTGACAGATGTAGGATCAGAATTCAGGATACCAAATGTCCAGTTCAGACCTTCTTTCACTGTTCAGTTCTGAGTCTCTGCTCCCACAGTGCGAGGCCCCCACTGTTAGCTGTGTCCTGTGCAGAGTCGGACTGTGTCAACCATAGTTAAAAGCCACCCACAATTCTCCAGAACTCTGTGGGAAAGGGCACAGAATTCTGTGGAACAAACCATGGAATTTCCTTCTGAGTTTAGCAGTGAGTAATAGCATGACTTTATGATTAGTGCCAGGCCAGGTGGTATTATCAGCTCAATTGGGTTTTTTTTCCTCCTTTAATTTTGTGTATTTCTAAGTGGTGTGTGTGTGTGTGTGTGCCCCAGGAGATGAGCAAGATTAATCAATTGGGGAAATGAAATGAAATATTTAAACTTTTATTTGTTTATAATTTCTATTTTTGTGTTCATATAATATCATATAATACAATATAATTTAAAAATAGGGATGCATGGGTGGCTTAGTTGGTTAAGAGTCCGACTCTTGATTTTGGCTCAGGGCATGATCTCTGGGCCATGAGATCAAGCCCTGCATAGTGCTCTTTGCTTAGTAGTCTGCTTGAGAGTCTCCCTCTCCTTCTGCCCCACCCCGGCTTGTGTGTGTACATACATGCTCTCTCTCTCTCTCTCTAAGAAAGGAAGGAAGAGAGAGAGGGGAAGAAAGAGGAAGGATGGAAGGAAGGAAAAAAGAGATAAAGAAAACTGATGCTACTGCTTTTTTCTTAGGGGGTACAATATATACAATTTTAGAGACCACCTTCAGAAAGCAAGTCCTACCCATAAGAAGGAATGACTCTAAGGTCTGTTTATAAATTGTTGTCACTGCATATCACACAGTCTCTATTGGAATCCCTCAATATTCCTGTTGTCAATTCTTCTTTCAGGTAAAACAAACCGTATTTTAACCTTCCATGTCTCTAGAATGGTGGTTGTGTTCTCAGATGTGTACGTATTGTTCACAGGACAGCAGGTGGCTTTAGTTAGATCAGTCAGAATACTGAGAAAAAAACAAAAACTTTGCTCATCAATAAGATTCCCTAAATAATTGACCAGCCCCTGCCCTTATCAAAAACATTCCTAGAGCTACATGTCAAGAGGATTGACTTTGGCTTGTAACGTTGAAGGGGGCTGGTCACTGCCCGTTGCTTTATGCTTCGTCTAGAAAGGAGGAATGTGTAGGCTACCAAGTCCAAAACCTGCATCTCCTACCATCAGTTCCATCTATCCCCCATAATCTCCCCCACCACTCCTAGTGGATTTGTGTTGTGTGTGGTGCTGAGTCAATCACCTCCATCTCAGATGATTTTCAGATAATTTCCTGGTTTACAAGATGCCAGGAGTTTTGTGACCCCATCTCTCAGACAAGAAAGGAAACTAGTTGGCTGGTCTGAAGCTGCTCCACAGTCTTATAGCAGACTCTGGTGGGAGTTCTATGTAGAAGGAATTCTTCACTGGAAAGTCTCAGTTCCATTTCTGAAATATTTCTCAGTATTTATTTTCTCAGCTGTTGAAAATACACAGAATCATATAAGATTAGGGTGATTGTCTCAGTTACCTTTGCAGGGCAAAGGCAGTGGACTCTGATTTTTTTTTTTTTTTTTCCTAAGCAGATACAGAACACAGGAAAAAAGAGTACTTTTAATTCTATTGTTAAGTAAACTCCCTCTGGATTGTTAATACATCAGAGAGAGGTGGTTGCTTCACACAGCTAGCAGGTAGAAGTGAGGTAGTGTATTATGAAAGCCTGTTAGATCAGCAGAGTTCTTTTCAAATTTTTAATAGTAGGGTTTTTTAAATCAAATTTGAACTGGAAATTTTATAAAGAACAACAAGCATCCCAAAGGAGTTGTTTCACAATGATCAGCATCTTAAATCAGCCTTTCAGGCTAACAAAAAGAAAAAAAACAACCGCATAAGTTCTTTCTTAGGAAACAAGGACCCATGACTCTGTGATCATTAGTGTTTGCTAGTGTGCGTGTGTGTGTGGGATACACAGGAAAAGTGACAAGAGGCATGCCTGACTGCGGTTGGGGCTCTCAGAGGACAAAGTGGTGGGGATAAGGGACAGGAGGAGTGAAGGGCTAGGCTCGCAGTGTCGAAGGGTCTGTATTGTGTTCTTTTTCATGTATCACTTATTTACTTAAAACTTCATAAACAAAATCATCCTCATAAAATAAAGTGGTTTTTGTGGGGGGCAACGGGAGGTGGAGGGAGAGAATCTCAAGCAGAGTCCACGCCCAGCACAGAGCCCAGCGAGGGGCTCTGTCCCACGCCCCTGGGATCATGACCTGCACCTACATCAAGAGTAGGATCCTCAACTGACGGGGCCACGCAGGTGCCCCACAATAAGGTATTTTTAAGTGGCGGAGTATTCTAAATGTCTTCCCTCCAAGAGATGCAAAGTCCTTCATACACTCCATGTCATTATCGTTGACGTGCTTGACTTGAAAAATCAGGAATTTGTGGGCAAAGCTGGTAACTGTTTGTCCTTAGAAATAGAACGTTCTGAAGAGACAACAGAAAGCTAGCCGAGTTTACCAACGCAAAAGGAAATGTTCCTTCAGAATAGAACAGTTAGCATTTAGTGGGCTTATTTGCAGGTTTTAAATATTTTAAAAAGTCAGGTAGGTCCCATGAGTGTGCTTTGATTTGCAAATGTTTCTCATGTCCTGTAATGTTGTAGCTGAGTTTAGCTGGGCAACTACTGTTAGGAAAGGCTTCTTATGCCCAGAACCCAGAGACTTTTAGTGTGTTTGTGTCTTCAGGGTAGCTTGGCAGATAAAGCAGCAGCAGCCTTGTTTTGTCTTTATTTGACCTGCACCATTTCATAACTTTGATGCAGTTGGTAGGGAATTCAGCCAGTCGGTTCAACTGCGCTGAAGAGGACTTGCCTTGTAAATTTTTTGCACTTTAGAGGTCATCAGACATTTGGGCCCTGAAGGTAGGACTTGATGATAAAGGCCCTAGAGGTAAGAGCATTCTGAATGTCACTGTCTTACCAAGTGAGTTCACATGAGTTTAATGTATAAAACTGAAAAGCCAGTCCATTAATTCATGCTTCATCAGGGGCATGTTTATACTCTACCAAAGGCATCTCCTTTCCTTGTGTTGGTCTCCCGGGGAAGCCAACTCAGTACCCAGTAAATGTTGTGAAAAATGATGGGGAATAATTTTCATTCATGCCGTGATGAAGTCTGAGAAGGTATTTATGGTTTTATGTATCCTCAAAATAAATCTGCCTATTTTAATGCCTTAGAGAGATCTAGTAAACTTCCCAGTTATAGTAAGTGGTACAGCCCAAATTTGAACTCAGGGCAGCTTTTTAAAAAAATTGCTTTCCTTCAGATAAAATGTCCCTGCACTCAGCGAACATCTAGCGTGCTGGGTTTTCCATGCCCGGCCCATCTCACCAATAGCTCTCGGGCACATTTTGTTGAGATTTCCCACTGAGGTTCCTGTTTCCCTTTTACTAATACTTCCCGGCCTCTATTTATATGACAAATAGGGTTGCTCTCCAGGTACGTTTCACCTGGAAGTGCAGAAAGCGATTCTGTGTGTTCCATTGTGGTTGAATTTCATGTGTCACCTGTTGAAGGGAAGCTTCCCCTACTTCTGAGTTTAGGGGTACCTGATCACTGGTGTTCCCACGTGCAGCAAGCCTGTTTTCTCCAATGTACACTAAAAAGGAGCAGTATTTTAGGACAGGCATACGCTCTTTATGTCAAATGTCCCACCTCTAAATCTTTCTCACATACACACCGAACAACCCCAAACATGGATTTACTGTGTAGATGATTTCTTGGTCATTTTAATTTTCCGGTTCTGTGAGAATACTCTTTATAACCATATAAAGATGGCCCCTGGCTTGGTCACCGCCCAGGCTTTAAGACTACATTTTCACCGACTAAACAGTTCATCTTGAGTAAACGCAGTCAGCTCTTTGTCCCGTAATATCTTTGCACTTGCAGAGGGCGAAGCTTCTTGTTAGTGTCTAGCCTTCAAATATTCCCCTGAGGGCCTGCTTGTGTGTCCATGAAACAATTCACAGATTATTTCATTGTAACAAATAATGGTAATTACTCATTTTCTTTCAAATATTTACATTTGGATAAAGTTTAAATTATCATTTCACACTTATTTTTAAAGTCTGTCCATATTTTGGTGGTCCAGTTACAATGAAATAAATCACTCTGTTTTCCTGCTATTTTATAAATGCTGTTTTCTCTGCCAGGAATGACCTCCTTGCCTGAGGTTCAGTCTAAATGACCAATGTGCACAAAACCTTTCTCCCCCGTTCCCCTAAGACTCCACTGTTAGGTGCTTCTTACTTTATGTTTGTTTAAGAATCTGTTCATATTCCTGTTAACATATGTGCTATAGTCCTGTAGGCTAACTGTAGACATGCCTGACTCTTCCAGTGTGGGGTGTATATTGCTTTACTCTCTGGGGGCAATATGTGCTCATTGGCAGTCATGCAAAACTGTTCACGGGAGGAACAAATGGGTTAAACGTGAACTTGTCTGAGAAGTTAAATGAATGTCTCAGGAACTTTTTCCATAGTTGCACATATTGAAGTTGATAAGTATAGTTGATATTCAGGAGTGCAAGTTTTCAGAATCAGACACTATTTGATAGGAGCTACCCATTGCTAGCAGTGGAATCTGTTTAAGATTACTGAGCACATTCTTCTTCGGCATCATCTGGTGAATGTCATTTTTTTTAAAGATTTTATTTATTTATTTGACAGAGAGAGACACAGTGAGAGAGGGAACACAAGCAGGGGGAGTGGGAGAGGGGAAGCAGCTTCCCACCGAGCAGGGATCCCGATATGGGGCTCGATCCCAAGGCGCCGGGATCATGACCCGAGCCAAAGGCAGAGGCCCAATCCACTGAGCCATCCAGGTGCCCCTGGTGAATGTCTTTTTAATCGAGCAGCCCTGACCCCAAACCTAGCCAGATCCTGATGTAGGTCAGTTCTCTCTCACTCACTCACACACACACACACACACACACACACACACACATAGAGATATACGCACACACACATACTTAATACTAGATCACAGTTAAGGATAAGAAATGTTTATTCATCCTAAAAGTTGGGTCATATAAAGTTGGATTATGCGCAGTGAGAGCGGAGTGTAAATTGTGATAATTGTACATGCACTATCTGGCTTATTAGGCTTTAATTTTATGTAATTTGAAGACCGGTCTCTTTTGAGTTTTGTTTGAGCTAAGAGAAATACCCATCGGTAAATGAGTGTGTGCTATGGAAGCATTTGTTCATGATCTCTCATTTCCCTTTAATGATAATAATGTTATATTACATCCATCTACTTTTTATCCTTTCCAAGGTAATTTCACATACATTATCTGATGTTGCAACCAGCACCTGGTTTAATGTCACAAATGTTTGCAAGCTTATATTTGTATTGTTTTTTAAAGATGATTCTATCCTTAGATGTGGTTACAGATGAAACATACATTCACTTCAGAGCACCAGTTCAGTGAGACCCATAGCAATTTCAATTGTGCTCATCCAAGGACAAAATTAGGTCTCAGGATTTAACTCAGGTGGGGTAATATAATACAAATAACTTGTTTACCTGAGAGCAGTAGAAACAAAAAGAGACAATCTAAAATGAAAGCTACTACAAAACAGTAATGGAATGTGACGTTAAAAACCACTAATAGATGTTGACCTTCCAAAATAAAGTAATAAAAAGAAAGAAAAGGAAAACACACAGAAAAACTTAAAGGTGCTTCCGAAGTTGAGAAACATTTCATGAATTGCAGAGCCCCTCCACTGAATTCTTTCTTTTTTGTTTATACCTCACTTTCTGCACTGACCATGACATTTCCTATGTTAATAATATACGTGTCTGTCTCCCCTTCTTAATCTGTTGGAGCCTTATGCCTCTTTGATTTGTCTACTCATTAGCAATGCCAAACCTTGCATGGAGAATAGACAATCAATACATGTCTGTTGAATCGCATTGAACTTTTAAGCAAGGATAAAATTATGCCAACTATGAGCCTACACATTTTCTAAATCGTAAGCAGTTCAACAATAAAATACAGTTTTATGTGGTTTTTCCAATATGAAATATAGTTATCCTAGCCATAATCTTAGTCAGGTGCTAAATATATTATTCATGACATGTAATTATAATGAGTAGCTTGCCTTTTAAAGAAGATGTAGTGATGTTAGCAGTGAGAATGAAATTGGCCATTTTTTCCCCATAAAGCTCTGTGTTTTCCCCAGGCAATAAGATATGGCTTTGCAAGTAGAATGTGTGGATAAAAAGACGAATTGTGTACTATCTCGGAGCCTTATTTTAATATTTAATTTTACTTTAGGCACATCCTGGTACACTTGAAAAAGCCTTTATTTACTTTTATTTCCTAGCATTAATTTTGTTGCTCTGAAATACAGCAAGTACTTTACTAAGTGTTAAATTAGTTCTAATATTGTGAATATAAGGTTTTGCTTTTATGAATGAGTTTCTATTCCCAAAGTCACTCAGTGGTGGAATGGTAACACGGATTTTGAGCCCTCTTCTTCTTTTTTCAGCAAAGGGTGGATGGCAGAACTAAGCTAGTTCACTGTCATGCACTAGCTTAATTCTGTTCTTGTCGCCCTCATATATAATGGGGTCCTCTGTATCCCTGGGAGCACATAAATGAGGACATCAAAACTACAAACTCCTGGGGGTAGCCCTGCGCTTCGAACATGGCTAAGTGTAACGATCAGGACCAGTCGTAGAGATGAGAGAAGGAGAGCCGATAATTAATGATGTGTCACCTGTTACCGGCCAGGCAGAGTATCGGGTGTGTTCCCTGTTCCCTTTTTCCCTTGGTCAAATGAGCACTGCTGTCCACACCTTACAAATGGTTCAGTGAGGCTAAGGGAGGTTGGGTGACTTTGCAAAGATATCATATGTAGAAAGTGTCTGAGATGAGAGTGGGGCCCCAAGACTTCTGGTTCTAAAGCCCATGCCTATTCCTCTCCAGTACGCTGAATCCACAGAGCCCACCATCACGGGCGATGGCATGTAGACTCGAAGCAGTCTTGCCATCTCACCACTTTTTCTCCCACTTACTGACCATCACCCCAAATTCCACCTGTCTTGCTCCATATTTTTAGATCAGGACTCTAAATGATGTTAAAATGCAGGTAGAAGGCAATGAGCAATAACATTTAAAAACATTTAAGTCAGTCCTTTGTATCGTAGGTCGACCAAAAGCTGAGAGAATAAATTGAGCTAGCTGATTACGCAGTGATAACATTTAGAATAAAAAAAAAATATTTAGAAAACTCAAAAGACAGATTTTAATTGCCTAACCGTTTTGCTCTAGGCTATTGTTATTACCTTCAGAGAAGCTTGTGTGACCCTGGAATATTAAGCGAGCTGAATTGATTTGAAAGGTGTATATGACATGTGCTGTTGAAAGTTCTTCCCGTGGGGCCTGGGGGGCGCAGTCAGTTAGCATCCGACTCTTGATTTGGGCTCAGGTTGTTTCTCAGGGTCATGAGATTGAGCCCTGCATGGGACCCTGTCCTGGGTGTGGAGCCTGCTTCAGCTTCTCTCTCTCTGGCTCTCTCTGCCCCTCTCTGCCCCCCACACCTGCCAAATAAATAAGTAAAGTCTTAAAAACAAAAACAGTTCTCCATATGCAAAGGATGAATCTGCTGTAGGCCCTTCATCAGTACAGAAGTGATTGTGCACTTCATGATCCTGTTTTTAATAATGTGTACAAAATTAACTTTTCCTTTTTTTATTTCTTTAAAGTTTTAACAAAATGCGTCACTCTGTTCCATCCTTACTGTAAATTTCTGAAAACTAAGGGAAGATATCTTTTACTAAACCTACATATAGGATACAAATACTCCACATAACATCTGATTCTTCTGTTGATCTCTCAGTGAGAATTATATGTTGGAAAGAATGTCACCCTACAGATCTGTCTCTGTATATGCGCCACAGAGCTCAGCATTTTGTAACTATAATTATACTTCCTCATTATCTAATTACAGTAATAACCCAGGTTATTATTGTATTAAATAGTCAGGAAAAGAATGTATCTTTTTCCAGTTTTATGTGTTTGTTTTGTATACATTACTTGGCATCTATATAAAACTTAAGGATGTGCTGTGGACTCATGAGCCAGTATTTAGAATATATCCTGAAACTTCCCAGTGAGGCATCATATGTATACTTAATTATAAAACTGATAACAGTGAAAACTAGTACATTCTAAGTGGATGGTATATTTCCATACAGTTTTGACATTTTTACTTTTATTTGTATTTGTTTGATGGCAAAAAGAAAAAATTGTCCAGATCTGTTTTAATAAGATAGTTTTATGGCTTTGTATAAAAGCTTACAGAAATTTCCTTTGTAGTTAATTAACTGAAAATGGAATTCTTTAGTTACACATAGGTGATTATGAAGTGAATGTCCCCACATCAACATTTGGCTCTCTTGTTTGGATCAAATGTATGTAGGTATCTTCTTTTACTATTTTTCTTTTTTTTTTTAGAACTTGTAAAGTGAATGTTATGTATTCAATTTATGCAAAAGGTGGAAGTTTTAATTCAACTCCCAAGACTTTATTCTGCTTGGTTAAAATGCCCGGCTAACATATGTTTGCTACAGATAAGGTGCCTACTTAAAAACTGGCGTTTAAAAGAGTTGGTCAGTGATAGTTCCTTCTGTCTCATTAAAGACAATATACGCTTTCTATCTTTTCCTTCAACAAAGTTAGTGCAGTTGAACTGTATTCAATTTGTCCATTTTATTTTGGAATTCCATTTAAATGTAGCACTTGATCTCCACATTTGAATTTAAGAAGAGTTGCAGGAGTATCACATAGTAAATCTACAAGGAGAAACTAAGATTACAGCAGGGAAGAGGAGGGGCCTTTAAGCACTGTGGATCTTCTCCAGATTTTTATCCATTCCTATATACTGAGGCTTAGGCTTACTTCATTAATAATCCCTAAAAAATCATGGGTTAATTTGTTTTAAGACTTCATTTATTTATTTGACAGACAGAGATCACAAATAAGCAGAGAGAGAGAGAGAGAGGAGGAAGCAGGCTCCCCACCAAGCAGAGAGCCCAATGCAGGACTCAATCCCAGGACCCTGAGATCATGACCTGAGCCGAAGGCAGAGGCTTAAGCCACTGAGCCCCCCAGGTACCTTCATGGTTTAATTTTCTACCCATTAATTTCTAAATTCTTGGAGGACATGTTTTCATGATATTCATGGAAACTATTCTAGAGAGGAGGACTGGATATGACTTTGTGAATCAAGGCCCAGATTTGCTTTCACCTCCGTCCCAGAACAGAGAATTTCCAATCTTCAGAGCTAGTTCTATCCTATTGTCATCCTCTGCCCCCCTCAAGTCATGTCTATAGTCACTGCCCTTCAGATAAATTAGTTTAAATGAAAAGAGAATCTGGCCACCTGTGTAAAAATGAGTTGTATAAATGTGAAGAAGAAGGAATTAAAGGATATTAAAATATAAAATGTATTTCGTCATGTTAATCCCAGTTCAGAAACTACAGGGACTACCACAGCTTCCAAAACAGGTGTTAAAATTCCTAGACTGACCTACTGGAAATGCTTCATAGTCTTTTCCAACTGCACCCTTTAAACTTATTTGCCCTCATTGATTTTATCACTTTTTCTCAAACATGTTATTCTTATTCCTACTTTACTTAGTTGTATTCACTACTGTCCTACTGTAAATCATTCATTTATTCACTCATCTATCCATTTATCATTCTATGAATAAAAATACATACGAGGCACTGAGGATATAAAAATGAAAAAAAAAACACAGTTTCTGGTGTGAAGGAGCTGATAGCCTAGTAAAAGAGATAAAACTATAGCATTTAGGGTACATCTTACTAAGTAGTAGTAAAGAATGCTTCCTCCAAGTGTGCAGAACCTATCTAAGATTTAAGTCCTGGGCCGTCACCACTTACATATCTTCCATATTTATCTTAGCTCATAACTCCTTCTTCCTTTCATGAACTGCAACAAAGTTTATTGCCTACATTACTTATTTAAAAATAAACCATGAAATCTTGAATTTGCCTGAATCTAATGTGCACTTATATTCTTCTTATTTACCATTATTATTGATGAAAGCAAATTGCTTTAATTGCCCACAATATGAAGTGATGTCTGTACATACAGTTGGTGTATAATAAACATCCTTGCATGAAAATTTAATGAAAGAAGAAAATAAAAGAATAAAAAAGACCAGAACAGTATGTTTGATAAATAAGATAAAATATAGGGAACACATATAAGTACATATATGGAATAAAAAATGTATGAGGAGGTAATACTTTAGTACCACAAGACGTATTTAATATGTTGCAATAGATGACTGCTTTTATGACTTAGTATTATTTCAGTGACTGATCATTAAATCTTATCAATGTTACAAGACAGTTTGGGGAAGATACAACTGGTTTAGGAGTGAACAGCATGTAAGCATCACAACAAAACTCTACTTATATATGTGATCCAAAGAGGGAGTGTTGGAAGGAATTTTCAACATAAATGTAAGAGGTAAAGCACTAGAGTCAAAAACTGAACCTGTTCTGTTTTCCTGTGGTGATGATCAACAAACAATTGGTCCTTTTCTACAAAAATAAAGGTGACTATTTTATGTTAAGTAATCAGTATGAGCCTATCATGGAGGTTCTTTTCCTGTTGCTGGTGAGTGAATGAGAAAGGTATGTAAGAGCCAGTCTTGGTCAACTTGTTTTTGACCCTAAAAAAGAGCTTGTATTAGGGCAAAAACACACTGAAGTTAAGAAGAGTGATGGTCTGCATGGAACTGGGATTCCATATGATATGAGTAGATCCCCAAGATCACCAGACCTCTATGTTTTTTATTATGTGAGGTGACAAAAATGATAAATGTTCTTAGTGTTAAGCCCACTGGGAGTTAGAATTTTCCTTAAGTTGTATCCTAACAATTCCTCACTAATGTAAGGACCATTGAAAATAATCAGAAATCTCAAAATAACTGAAAGACACTTAGGCAATTTAAATATGAAGTTACCTGAATTCCTGAAAGGTGAAAGTAAATAAAGCTCCTTCTGAGGTTTTTCAGCCTTAAAAATGTGCTTTTCATGAGTTAAAAAGTATTTTCCTTGCATAGGATTTTGTTTTTATCCTAATGATGATGACATAAGTGCCTGGTATTTTGTAGGGTGCTTTTCATCAACATTATGATAATTGGGTCTCATAATAACTTTATGAGGTAGATTGAACCAGTATGATAATATTCCAGTTTAAATGAGGAGATTGGTAATTCCAGAAGTTTAAATTGTTTGTAAAATCTGAGAAGATGGTAGAGCCCAGATACCCTCTTGATTTTTCACCTACCTAACTGCTTATTGGCACTCAGAGCAGATATGATCATTTTAATGGTTTTAAACCTCCCTGAGTACACATGTACCATCCCAGCTTTTGGTGAATTTGAAGTCAGAAAAGCATTAGTAAATTATAGTGCATTAAAATATAGACATCCTTGCAGACACACTTGAGTGGGTGATAAAGGGCAGTCCTCTGATCTTCCCTGTCCATACCACCTCTCCTGATTCACAAACATGTGTAGCAAAAGTGTCTCACATGCCTAAGTTCTTACAGTGTTTGAAGTATGTTTACATAAATGTAATTAGCAAGTTAGCAAATTATACCATCATGGTTCCAGTTTGTTTATAATAGGAAGGTTATTCATTTGCAAGAGTAGAGTCCTTTGCCTTGACTATGGATGTTAAAAAAGAGAATAGGAGAGGTGCTATAGAAATAAATGATGTGAAATTTAAACATCTTTTAATTTATTCACAATCAATATATTTCTAAAGACTTGAATAAAACAAAAAAATATGACTTGTTCTTTTTTTAAACTATTAATTTCAATATAGTTAACATACAGTGTTACATTAGTCTCAGGTGTGCCTTATAGTGATTCGACAATTCTGCACATTACTCAGTGCTCATCATGATAAGTAGACTCTTAATCCCCTTCACTTACAAGTAAATATGATTTTGAATAGAATTCTTAAGTACCTTTTCTGTTCCTCCTTTCTGATGTGAAACGAATGCAGCATTTATAATTTTGCATGCAAAAGAATATGGTGATTACAAAGTGAAATGACTCATTTATGTTACACTAATTTAATTTCTTTTTATTTATGGTTCCCTATTATTCCCCTCAAGATGTATCATGGATATTGGTAATTATACTTTTATATACATTATAGTACCCATTTCCTACAAATATTGCAAGATTCTTTATAAAGATTGATTAAAATTCAACTTTCAACTTAGTAAGGCAAAATTCTATGTATCAAAATAAAATTAATAACATCAGAGTTCTTGTTCTCTGGTTCTTTAATCTCATTTATGTATATGTGTATGATTTAGCTTGTTTTTCTCATTTGTGAAATCAAAAAGGTTTTCTACAACTGGATATTTGCTTCTTCTCTTTAGTGCTGACTTACAGTACCATATTATTGATATAAAATATGCATTCAGTAGGTAGATGATACATTTCAGACATCAAACTCAAACTAAGCACTATTTTTGCTGTGGCATTAAAAACAAAAAATATTTGTCCTTGGCCAATATACCTGGGCCAAATTACTTTATAGCACCCAAAAATACACTTGACTGTATAAAGTTTTGACTATACTAATAAATCCTTCTACTTTAGAAAACCCTCCACAAATAACAAATATGATAATCTTCAAGTGGCTTTTGTTTTTACTAAGATAAATTTGTATTTTTTCCTCCTACAAGGGAAGGAACATTGTTACCAATGAGCACACTCTGTTAAACCCAGTGTATTTGAGCAATCAGTCTTTTGAGTTAATGGTTATCTGTTAACCTTCCCTCTGTAGCAAAAGCTTTTTCTTGTTTGCCGTGTTTTCCTATTTATTTGGTTAGGTCCAAGTTATTGTTTTTAAGTTCCAAAATGTTCCTTTAATATATCGGGATTACTGTACAGTAGTTTATCGCTTTATGTTTTGAGAACTGCATTAGTGATGTGGAAAATAAGTGATATATTTCCATAATGATGTGGAAAATAAAAACATTTAAATGTATTAATCTTACATATATGGTAATAGTTCCTAAATATAGTAAGCACAGACCATGGGTTTTTTAAACTGTGGACTAATTCTTATTCCTTTTTCATGTAACTAGCTCTTAGAGCACTCTTAAAACAATGCATACTTTATGGAAAAGAAAAGAGAAGAAGGAAGAAAGGGAGGGAAAAACTAACCGTTCAAACAATCCAAGAATTTCACAACAGCTGCTACAAAGTTCAGATGACTATGAAATATTTACATATAGCCATGCTCCCTTGTTTCTATAATTATCTTTCTGGAGAAAAGTATTAAATGTATGTTTATTATAGACGAAATTTCTAACTAATTAAGGTGTACATTGCCAAGCAAGCTTACCTTAATCCATCAGTTTCTTAACTCACACTTTTGCCCCCTCTTTTATAAATCAATTATCCAGTAATTTGCACTGATGCACTGGGCCTCCAGGCAAGCAGCTCAGAGTGCTCTATCACTAAGAATTATTAAAACGAAAGCTACAAAGCTAAATCTTCAGTGGTAGCTAAAAAGTAGATAAGGACTGTATAAATCTGACTCCCCAAGACAAGGGGTTCCATAAATTAAGGGCAAATAGGCAAGTGATTAGGCAATATGTGATTTAAGGTAAAAGTCTTTCAATGATCATGAATGAGTCCCTTTAAAGACATTGTATTGCATTCACTAAATAAAAATATGCCAGTTCCTCAATGATTAATAACAAACTGTTCTGTTTCAGATAAGTCAGCTGATTAAAATAATGAATAAGTAATATCAGCAAAGGTCATCTGATCTCCCTGTTGCTTTAAATTAATTTATGGTATTTTATCCCCAAATTCCTCGGCTCTTAGAAATTTCATGACTGACATGGTCTAAGAAAACAAGACATTTAAAATATGTATACAATATGTAGCATGATGATAATGTAGGTTTTATGCCAAAGCGATTCAGCAAGTGTGCAATTACTTTATCCGCAATGACTATAATGTAACATAAATGGAAATAATTTATAATACCATGCTCTGTATCAAGTGTGCTTAAGCACTTTTGAGATATGGCAGAGGATCTTGCTTCCCTCAGGACTAATAATGTACATTTCATCTAAGTCATAACTTTAATTAACTGCCCTTGTTAAGATAGTTTTTTTCCCTCTAAACCTAATCACAGTTGGTATTTAAATGACGTATTAAATAAATATTGTTTCCATTGTATTTATTATCAAGTCAAAGGTCTTTGCTTTAAGAAAAATATACACTAGCTCTGCAATTTTTAGAAGTTGTTCGGGGACTTTATGAATTGTACACAGGAGTAAATAACTAATTGGTGCTGTACTTTATGGTATTGGCACATTCAAATAGTTTAATTGATTTGGTGCAGTCTCTCTCTCTTAGAAACATGAGATCTGTGGCCATGGTAGAATTCTCACTGTTAATTTATATTGCCTGTTATACTTCTTATTAGTGAATTATTCTGTTTCAAAGGCAAAAGTATGTTTTCCCACATGAAAAAAAATCACATAAATTAGACAGCCAATAACGAAGTAATATAATTGTTAACCAGTGGCATGGTAAGTAATAGTGATGCATAGTCATTCACTATGCATCATTGATAAACATCATTGATGGGACCACGTTTTTTAAGTGCCAGACTTCAGTCCTTTTAATTTGCTCTGCATATCAGTTAGCCCCTTGTGTAAAGTCACGTGCTGTAAGTCATAATTGTCTTAGAGCGCTTAGCATTTTGTACTTCACATTTAGTCTATTTTAGGCAAGTCCTCTCTCACCTACCACTCTTGAGGCTTTACAAGATAACAAACATCACTGTAGTATAATCAAGTGCCCTATTCATAGGATAATTATAAGAAATAACTGTTTAATGAAGAAACTCTTTGCACATTAATATAATGTGCATATGAGCGATTGATGAATACTTTCATGAAGGGGAGCATAATTTCCTAACTTGAATTGGTATTTTAATGAAATGGAAGTAACCTTTATTTTATCTTCCTTATTCAAAGTTAGTGAAACTCTCCCCCTCCTGACTTCAGGCTGTGTCCTGAAGTTTTGCTGAAAAATGGGGACCAGGCTAAGACTGAGGGACAGCCAGATAGCTGGGATGTACTGAGACTTGTCTTCTATATTGGGAGCTCACCTAATAACATTTGAAATGTTAGCCTTGTCTTTTCTGACCTTCACTTTCCTGATTGTAACAAAGTCATAAAAATCTGCTATTTTCAATGACTATAGCAGCTAATATTCTTTTATGTTATTTCCATGGATTAGCTCCGTAAGTCCTCATAAAAGTCCCTTGAGCTCGCTTGCCCCTTGTGTGGGTCCCCCCCCC
>ML105779.1:0-29973 GCA_003697995.1 Taxidea taxus jeffersonii
GAACAGATGGACCACATAGATATATACAGAAAATTCCACCCTCCAAAACAAAACAAAACACAAAAACAAACAAACAAAAACCTCATTCTTTCCCATTGTACATGGAACCTTCTCCAAAAGAGACTAATTAGTGGGTCACAAATCAAGGCATAAGTGATAACAAAAGATTGAGTTTATCCACTGCATATTCTCTGACCACAAAGTTTGAAACTGGAACTCAACCATGAGAAAACGTTTGGAAGGAATTCAAACACTTGAAAGCTAAAGACCACCACGCTTAATAATGTTTGAGCAACTAGGAAATCAGAGAATAACTTAAACCATTCACGGAAACCAATAAGAATGAAGACACATTGGTACACAACCTATGTGATATGGCAAAGGAAGTCCTCAGGGGAAATACATAGCCATCCAAGAATCATTCTAAAAAGGATGAAAATTCCTGAATACACCAGCTCTTTTTACACCTTAAAAACCTGGAAAATCAACAACAAATTAAACTAACCTCAAGCAAAAGAAGGGAAATAATCAAGATTAGAGTAAGATCAAAGAGAGAAAATAGAAATACAGTAGAACACAACAAAACCAGAAGCTGGTTTTTTGAAAGAATAAAAAAGATCAATAAAGCACTGTCCGAACTAATCTAAAAGAAAAGAGAGAGGACCCAAATTTATATAATTATGAATGAAAAGGGAGAGATCATGACTAACATCAAGGAAATATAAACAATCATCAGAAATTGTTATCAACAGTTATATGCCAATAAGTTAAGTGACCTAGAATAAATGGATGCATTCCTGGAAACCTATAAACTTCCAAGAAGAAATTGTGAAGAAATTGGCAAACTGTATAAACTAATATCCAGTAACAAATTTGAAGCAGTGATAACCCACCCCCCCCACACACACCCTCAAAAGAAGCCCAGGACCTAATGGATTCCCTGGGGAATTCCACCAAACATTCAAAGAAGAAATAATACCTCTTTTCCTGAAGCTGTTTCAAAAAATAGAAAGAGAAGGAAAAATTACAAACTCTTTCTATGAGGCCAACATTACTCTGGTACCCATATCAGGCAAAGACCCCATCAAAAATAAGTTCAGACCAATATCGCTGATGAATGGGGATGCTAAGATTTTCAACAAGATCCTAGCTAATAGGATCCTACAGTACATTAAAAAGCTTATCCATCATGATCAGGTGGGAATTATATCTGGGATGCAAGTGTTGTTTAACATTTGCAAATCAATCAATGTTATAGAACAAATCAATAAGAGAAAACACATGATCCTCTCAATTAATGCAGAAAAAGCATTTGTGAAGAAACAGCATCTGTTCCTGACTAAAACTCTTCAGAGTATAGGACTAGAGGGAACATTTCTGAACTTCATAAAATCCATCTATGAAAAACCCACAGCAAATATCATTCTCAATGCAGAAAAGCTGTCAGCCTTCCCTTTGAGACCAGGAACACGACAAAGATGCCCATTCCTGCCACTCTTGTTCAACATAGTACTAGAAGCCCTAGCAACAGCAATCAGACAACACAAAGAAATACATTGTATTCAAATCGGCAATGAAGAATTCAAACTCTCTGTCTTCCCAGATGACATGATAATTTATATGGTAAACCCAAAAGACTCCACCCTCAAACTACTAGAACATACGGCAATTTAGCATGTGGCAGGATACAAATTAAATGTACAGAAATCCATTGCTTTCTTATATACTAACAATGAAAATACAGAAAGGGACATTAGAGAATAAATTCCATTTACTATAGCACCAAGAACCATAAGATACCTGGAACTAAACCTTACCAAAGAGGTAAAGGATCTGTACTCGAGGAACTACAGAACGTTCATGAAAGAAAGTGAAGAAGACAGAAAAATATGGAGAAGCATTCCATGCTCATGGATCTGAAGAACAAACATTGTTAAAATGTCTCTACTGCCCAGAGCAATCTATACTTTCAAGCCATTCCAATCAAAATTGTACCAGCATTTTTCACAGTCCTGGAACACACAATCCTAAAATTTTTATGAAACCAGAAATGATCCCAAATTAGTATGGAAATGTTGAAAAAGAAAACAGAACTAGGAGCATCATGTTTCCTGATTTCAAGCATTACTAAAAGCTGTGAACACCGAGACAACATGGTACTGGCACAAGAACGGAAACATAGACCAGTGGAACAGAATAGAGAGACAATATATAGACCCACAACTCTATGGTAAACTAATCTTTGACAAAGCAGGGAAGAATATCCAGTGGAAAAAATACAGTCTCTTCAATAAATGGTGTTGGGAAAATTGGACTATGTATGTATGCATGTATGTACTAGCTATGTATTGAAGAATAAAACTTGATCACTCTCTTACACCATACACAAAGATAAACTCAAAATGGATAAAAAAAGACTTCAATGTGAGGCAGGAATCTATCAAAACCCTAGAAGAGAACATAGGAAGTAACCTCTTCAAAATTGGCAAAAGCAACAACTTTCAAGACATGTCTCCAAAGGAAAAGGAAACAAAAACAGAAATGAAATTTTGGGAACTCATCAAGGTCAAAGACTTCTACACAGCAAAAGAAAAAAACAAAACAAAGCAAAAAAAAGTTTCAACCAAACAATGAGAAAACCCATGGAGTGAGAGAAGATATTCGCAAATGACACCATAGACAAGGGGTTGGGGGTTGATATCCAAGATCTATAAAGAATTACTCAAATTCAAGACTCAAGACACAGAAAATTATATCAAAAAATAGACTAGAGACATGAGCAGACACTTCTCTGAAGAAAACATACAGATGTCTAGCAGACAGATGGAAAAATATTCATCATCATTAGCCATCAGAGATATTAAAATCAAACCCACATTGAGATATCAACTTACACTAGAGAGATGGACAAAATCAAGAGAGTAAGCAACGTGTTGGAGTGGGTATGGAGACAGGGGAACCCTCTTACACTAGGTGGAGATGCAAGATGGTGCAGCCACTTTGCAAAACAGCGTGGAGATTCCTTAAGAAATTAAAAATAGAGCTCCCCTATGACACTGCAATTGCACTACTGGGTATTTACCACAAACATATAGAATTAATGAAAATAAAGGGCATCTGTATCCCATTGTGCATAGCAGCAATGGCCACAGTCACCAAACTGTGGAAAGAACCAAGATGCCCTTCAACAGACAAATGGATAAAGAAGATATGGTCCATATATACAATGAGGTATTATGTCTCCATCAGAAAGGATGAATACCCAACTTTTGTATCAACATAGATGGGACTAGAAGAAATTAGGCTGAGTGAAACAAGTGAACCAGAGAGAATCAATTATCATATGGTTTTACTTACTTGTGGAGCATAAGGAATAAAGGGGAGAAGTATCATGAGAAACAGTGGATTCTGAGAAAGAAACCTAAGGTTTTGGAGGGGAGGAGTATGGGGGGTTGGGAGAGCCTGCTCGTGGGTATGAAGGAGGGCGCATATTGCATGGAGCACTGGGTGTGGGGCATAAGCAATGAATCTTGGAACACTAAAAAAGTAAAATTAAGTAAAAAATGCTACATTTCAAAATTGCAAAGAAAGTAAAAAATGCATATGAAGATGAAATTGAAGAGTGATAGTAGAAAATATATATAAAGTAAAGCTGAAGGGAGTGGACAAAGGACTAAAATGAAGCATATATATATACATCTATATGTATGTATATATATAAATATATATATATATATATATGCAGATGTTGAAAAATAGGCTTTAAACAACTATGAAGTATAAGTTGGTATAACACGCATCTAATTCAGATGAGAAAAATGTAAAAGTAAAAAAAAAAAGAGAGAGGAAAAGATAAGGAAAAAAAAAGAATAGGAGGATTTTATCTGAAAAATAAAGGAGTCATGAGGTAACAACAGGAGTTCAAAATGGTATTTTCCTCTGATGTCGAAGTTTTATAATCTTGTGGAATCCATAGTTTTGTCATCAATTCATTCTTCCAGACAGTCTTCTGGGTGAGAGACCTGCAATGCTGTTTCACAGGTATTCCTACTTGGACAGAGTTACCCCACCCCCTGTCAAGGGGAAGGGCTCAGTGTAAACTCATCCTCTGTATCCCCCCGCCCTGAGCATTTCCTTGCCTCTTCAGAGGATCAGAATAAAAATTGCCATATCCAAAACTCTGACACAAAGCAGGAAGTATGCAGTCTGCCCTCTTTAATAAACCATCAGAGAAAATCACTCTCCACTTCTGTATGCACCAAAACCCAGAGGCCCCTGAAGTACACAGTACTTTCTTGTAAGCAGTCCCAGGGATCCCCGAGTGCCATTGAACTTTATTCCTCTAAAACCATGAGTAGCCATGGGCTCCCACGTTCCCTCTATGCTCCTGGATCATGTCTGATGCTGCCTTAATATCCTTTCTGGGCCACTACTGTCCTAAAAGTTTTACCCAGCTGCAGGCACAGGTTCCATTCATTTTCAGGCAGCTCAGGAAAAAGAAAATTAGTGACGATCCTGCCTCATGGATTGCCATGACTCAAGCTAAGTCCCCTCCTGGGCTCGCTGACCCCATTGGGCTTCTTCCCCACTCTACTTCTCAGGCATTCTACTATTTCAGGCTCCCCTGGTAGTTCTGTGACTCCACAGATCCTGAGAACACAATGCCCTAACTAGAATTCTGCCTTTTCCTTTCCAAACCCCCTTTCAGAGAGGGATATTACTTCCTAGAGAAAATTTCTAAGGGTTCTGATTTTGTGCTCCAGTGTTATATTTCTTTCAAGAGACAGCATATGAGGGATTCCCCATCTTCTCTTCATCTTCCAATATCTCCAAGCGTATTCATGACCCTGCACATCCTACTTTGCAAAAAGCAATAGCTTTACTGCTTGTAGAGATCCAGATGTATATTCTTACATGGCTTCCCAGCTTCCTCAGGCACTTTTTGTGGTTGATCAGAATGGTTTGATAGATATCCAGCTAAATTAAGGGGACCAGTTGAAATGGGGTCCCTAACTCTTCCACCATCTAGCCTCCTCAACTTTGATAAGTTTTTATACATTTTGAGTAGTAACTACTTATCATAACTGACATTTGAATATACCTATTCCTATTCTGTACATTGCCTTTTAGATTTTCCAATTGTTTCCTTTAATGTCCAGTAGCTTTATATTTAATGAAAACACAATAGTTTGTTTTGCTTTTGTTTCCCTTGTGCTGGAAGACATATCTAGTAAGAAGTTATTATGGACAAGGTAAAAGACATTATGCCTGTGTTCTCCTCTGTATTTTAATGGCTTCCTATCTCATAGTTAGGTATTTCAACCATTTTTAATTAAATTTTGTGTGTGATATAAGAAAGAGGTCCAGTCTCATTCTTTTGCATGTTTTATCCAGATTTCTCAATACCATTTGTTAAAGAGGTTGTATTTTTCCCACTGAATAATCTTTTCTGTTTGTTGAAGATTAAATGACTATATAGCTGTGGGTTCATTTCTGTTTTTTCTATTCTGTGCTCTTGAACTTCTATTTTTATTCCAATATCATACCGTGTTGATCTCTACACTTTTGTAATATAACTTGAAATATGGAATTAGGATGCCTTTAGATCTGTATTTTTTTTCTTTTTTAAGATTTTTTTGTATTTACTTGACAGAGAAAGAGAGAAAGAGAGAGAGAGAGATACCAAGTAGACAGAGAGACAGAGAGAGAGAGGGGGGAAAGCAGGCTCCCCGCTGAGCAGAGAGACCAATGTAGGGCTTGATACCAGGACACTGATATCATGACCAGGGCCAAAGGCAGAGGCTTATCCCCTGAGCCACCCAGATGCCCCTGTTTTGTTTTGTTTTGCATTTTCAAGATGCTTTTGCATATTCGGGGTCTTTTGTGTTTCCATATTTTTTGTGATTGTTTGTTCATGCTCTGTGAAAATGGTGCTCTGTGAAAAATGGTTGGAAGTCAAAAAGTATAAGGGGTGAGTGGTTTAACCATCCAGCCAGAGGCATGGACCTAAACCCACAGTCTGAGGGTGGACACAGCCAGCACCCACTCATGCCTGAAAGAGCATGTCAGGGGATTCTGTTGGTAGTCCCTTAGCTCATGTCATTATGCTTCTTATGCCATTTCCAGGGCTGTGTGTACACCTTCCCATGCCTGAGAGAGCCCCATGCAGGCTCCTGCCCAAGGTCCCTGGGGTCACAGCCTTCTCAGACATTCACCACTGCCTTTACAACCTGGGTCACAACAGGGTCTTAAAGAAAAGGGTATGGGAATTATCTCCAGACAGAAATCCTGGCATCAGCAGCCACTGGAAATGGGAGACCAATATCGCTCCTGGTTTTAGAGCATAGGGGTGCAGAGCACCCTGCGTGGGCATTGGGCAACCACAGAGATGGTGCCTGGGAGTGCACACTGACTGTGGGAGGTTTTGGTGTTCAGCAGAGTTTGCAGAGGTTCAGTTTGTGTGTTCTATACCATCCAAAGGGGAGCAGACGGAGGCTTTCCTCTGAGGTGGAGGTCTGGGTGCAGGCAGCTTACTTTACACTAACCCTCCAAAAAGCTGCAAAAGCTCCCAAAGAACAAAAACCTTCAGAGAACAAAAGCATGCAAGACCACTTTCCAGAGAGTCCAGCCCCTTGAATGTAGGCAGGGTAACTCAATCCAGGTAAGACTGTTTGAAAAACAATGTGGCAGCCCCCTCCCACAGAAGACAAGCCAAAAGAACAAGAGGACAATAACCACAAGGTCCCCATTAAACTGTAAAATCCCAGTTTCAGGATAAAACAATATATTAAGGTCCAGGCATTGCCGCCAAACTTGTATGTTTCAGAGATGCAACTTTTTTTTATTCATTCTCACAATTCTTCTTTTTTAAAAACCTATTTAGAGTTACACATAGATGTTCAATACAACATATCCCAAAATAAATGTTAACTTGAATATTTTTCTTTCATATACCTATTTTACTTTTTCTTTTTCTTTCCTCTTTTAATTTATATAGATCTAAACTTCAAGGTAATCTTTTTCCCTATTCAATACTATCCCTATATATAAACCAGTTTTAATTTCCCTGTATCTCTGGAAAGATGAGTTCTTTAACAAAAATAAAAAGATATACTGAGGAATAACTGAAATAACCTTCCTCACCCACATCAAGGGTTTATAACAACCTTCATATTTTATTCTTTGTCAGTGTTTCTTTTTTTTGTTTGTTTGTTTGTTTGTTTGTTTTTTGTAGTATATAAACCTGACTCTTGGGATTCACGTTGGCTGGGTTTTTCTTTTTCTTTTTCCTTTTGTTTTACTTTTGTTAGTATTTTTGTTAGCTTTTTGTCTATGTACCTTATAAACCTTTCTTTGAGAGCCCAGTTTGGCTGGATTTTTCCTTCTCTCTCTCTCTCTTTCTCTTTCTCTCTCTCTTTTCCTTTCTCTTTCATTTTCGTGGTGACTTCCAATTGACTCATAACTTCTGAAGGTACACCTTGACTGGATCATGTGTGATATATTGAGCTACACATCCCATGAACCATGTCTCACCAAAATGACTAGGAGGAGGAAAAACAGGAAAAATTCAGAGACTGTGACCTCTGCCACAGAATATTGGATATGTACATAAACAATATGTCAGAAATGGAATTCAGGGCCACAGTTATCCAGACAATGGTTAGGTTGCATAAGACCATTAGTGGCAACATAGAATCTCTAAGGGCAGAAGTGAGAGCTCATCTGGCAGAACGTAAAAATCCATCAGTGAGATTCAACCTAATCTAAATATTCTAAAACCTAGGGCAATTGAGGCTGAAGATCAAATTAGTGATCAAGAAGACAAACCCAACAGAGAAGAAGAATCAGGAGAAGTCCTGGAACAAACAGCTTAGAAGCCATGAAACACAATTAGGGAAATAAATGACGAGATAAAATGTTCCAATGTCAGAATTATTGGAATCTTTGATGGGGTGGAGAGAGAAAGAGGACTAGGAGATCTAGTTGAACAAATCCTTGATGAAACTTTCCCCAATCTGGGGAATAGAACAACTGTTTGTGTCCCAGAGGCAGAGAGAACACCTCTCCAAGACCAAAAAGAGTAGGAATAACTCCAGACACATGACTGAAATTTGGGAGTCACAAATTCAGAGAAGTTGTCCTAAGGGCAGCGAGGGGGAAGACACCTTGCACACATAGGAATGACCATCAGAATGACATCAGACATGTCCACAGAAATGTCCAAGCCAAAAAAGGGATGGCAAGACATATTCAGGCCATTAAGTAGAATAGCATGCATCCAAGAATATTTTATCTTAGTAAGGCTGACATTCAGAATGGATGGAGAAATTAAGAACTTCCAGGAACAGCAATGTTTAAAGAGTATGAGACCACCAAGCTGACATGACAAGAAATATTAATGCAGGTTCTATAAAAGAAGAAAGACTTTAAAATTAGATTTTAAACTAAAGACTGTAATGAGAGATACAGAAAGACAGGACATCATTTTAAAGGCTTCATCCACCCAGAAGATCAAACAATTGTAAATATTTATGCAACCAACATGGGAGTAGCCAACTACATACGTCACCTGTGAAACAGAATAGAGTCATATTGATATGAATACATTTATTGTAGAGAATCTTAACATGCCACTCGCAGCAATAAAGAGATCATCTAAGTAGAAAATCAACATGGAACCCAGAGTTTTGAATGACACACTGGACCAGATGAACCTCGTAAAATTATATACAATATTTCACCTAAGACAACAGAATACTGATTTTTCTTGAGCACACATGGAACTTTCTCAAAAATATATCACATCCTGGATCACAAATCAAGTCTCAATTATACAAAAATATTGATATTGTGCCCTGCATATTCTCAGACCACAATGCTTTGAAACAGTAACTCAATTACAAAAGCTTTGGAAGGAATTCAAACACTTGGAAAATAAAGCCAGTCCTGCTCAAGAATGTTTATATCAGGGCACCTGGGTGTCTCAGTTGGTTGACCATCTCCCATCAGCTCCAGTAGTAAACACAGGGTCCTGATATGGAGGCCTTCATCAGGCTCCCTGCTCTTTAGGAAGACTTCTTCTCCCTCTTACTCTCTGCCTACTTCTGTTGCCTCTCTCACTGTGTCTCTCTCTGTCAAAAAAAAAAAAAAAAAGAAAAGAAAAGAAAAAGAAAAAAGCATATCTTAAAAGATTGAACGTGTGGTTCAACCAGGAAATCAAAGAATAACTTTAACAATTCATGGGATCCGATGAGAATTAAGACATATTGGTCCAAATCCTATGGGATACAGCAAAGGCAGTTCTAAGGGGGAAAAATAAAGCCATCCAAGCCTCACTCAAAAAAGTGGAAAAATCCCGAATATACCAACTCTCTTTATGTCTGAAAGAACTGGAAAATCAACAATGAATTGACCCAACCTCATGCACAAGAGGGAAAATAATCAAAAATAGAGCAGACCAATGAGTTAGGAACTAGAGATACAGTAGAACACATGAATGAAACTAGAAGCTGGCTCTCTGAAAGAATCAATAAGATCAATAAACTGTTGGCCAAACTAATCCAAAAGAAAGGAGAGAAAGCCCAAATTAATAAAATTATGAATGAAAGGGGAGAGATCACAAAGAACACGAAAGAAAGAGAAAACAATTATCAACAGTTATATGCCAATAAGTTAAACAACTTAGAAGAAATGGATGCATTCCTGGAAACCTATAAACTACCAGGCCTGAAACAGGAAGAATTTGACAACGTGAATAGACCAAATATTAGCAATGAGATTGAATCAGTGATTTAAAAACTCCCAAGAAACAACAGTCCAGGAACTGAGGCCTTCCCTGGGGGAATTCTACAAAACATTCAAAGAACAAATAATGCCTATTCTCCTGAAGCTGTTTCAAAAATAGAAACATGAGGAAAACTTCCAAACACTTTCTATGAAAACAACAGTTACCCTGATTCCCAAAATAGGCAAAGAACCTCAAAAGTAGAATTTCAGACCAATATCCCTGATGAACATGAATGCCAAGATTCACAACAACATTCTAGCTAACAGGATCCAAAAATACATTAAAAAAATATATATATTCAGCATGACCAGGGGGGTTTATCCCTGGGATGTAAGGGTGGTTCAACATTAACAAAGCAATCAATGTGATAGAAAAAAAATCAAAAAGAGACGAGATAAGAACCATGTGATTCTCTAAATTGATGCAGAAAAAAGCCTATGACAATAGACAAGATCTGTTCCTGATTAAAACTCTTCAATGTATAAGGATAGAAGAAACATTCCCCAATTTCGTAAAACTATCTATAACCCCCCCCCCAGCGAAATCATTCTCAGTGGGAAAAAGCTGACCGCCTTCTCATTGACATCAGGAACATGACAAGAATGCATACTCTTGCCACTTTGTTCTCCATAGTACTAGAAGTCTTAGCACCAGCAATCAGACAACAAAAAGAAATAATAGGTATTCAAGTTGGCAAAGAAGAAGTCAAACACTCTCTCTTCATCAATGGCATATACTTTATATGGAAAACCCAAAAGACTCCACCTGACCAATCCACTAGTACTCATATAGCAACTCAGTAACGTGGCAGGATACAAAATCAATGCACATAAATAAGTTCTTTTCTTTTATGATAAAAATCAAGATATAGTAAGGGAAATTACAGAAGCAATTCCATTTAGTATAGCTCCAAGAACCATAAGATACCTGGGGATAAACCTAACCAAAGTGGCAAAGGATCTGTACTTAAGGAATTACAGAACACTCATGAAAGAAATCGAAAAAGACAGAAAAAGATAGAAAAGCATTCCATGTCCATGGATAAGAAAAAAATAAACATTGTTAAAATGTCTATACTGTCCTGAGCAATCTATACTTACAATGTCATCCCAATCAAAATTCCACCAGCATCTTTCAAAGTGATGGAACAAATAATCTTAAAATTTCTATGGAACCAGAAAAGTCCCTGGATCACTACAGGTGTGTTGAAAAAGAGAAACAAACTGGGGCCATCATGTTCCCTGATTTCTAGCTTTACTACAAATCTGTGATCACCAGGACACCACGGTGCTTGAACAGAAATAGACACATAGACCAATGGAACAGAGTACAGAGTCCAGATATGAGCCCTCAACTCTATGTTCAAATAATCTTTGACAAAGCAGGGAAACTATCCAGTGGACAAAGATAGTCTCCTCCATAAATGGTGCTGGATAAATTGGACAGCTACATATAGAAGACCGAATCTCAACCATTTGGGCATACCATACACAAAGATAAACTAGAAATGGCTGAAGGACCTCCATATGAAGCAAAAACCTGCCAGAATGCTAGAGGAAAACATAGGCAGTATCCTCCTTGACATTGGACACAGCACCTTCTTTCAAGACATGCCTCAAATGGCAAAGGAAGCAAAAGCAAAAATTAGCTTTTGGTGCTTCATCAAGATAAAAACCTTCTGCACAACAAAGGAAACAGTCAACAAAATAAGAAGGCAACCCATGATATAAAAGATATTCCTAAATGACACTACAAAGTGCTGATTTCCAAGATCTCTATAGAACTCCTCAAGTTCAACACCCAACAAATTGAGAATCACATAAAAAAATGGTTTGAAGCATTGAACAGACACTTCTCCAAAGAAGACATACATTCAAATGGCTAACAGACACATGAGAAACTGTTCGTCATTATGAGCCATCAGAGAGATTTAAATCAAAACCACATTGAGATTCCATCTGACACCTGTTAGAATGGCTAAAATTAACAAGACAGTAAACAAGTGTTGGAGATGATGTGGAAAGGGGAACCCTCTTACACTGTTAGTGGGAATGCAAGTTGGTGCAGTCACATTGGAAAAGATTGGGGAGGTTCCTCAAAAAATTAAAAATAGAGCTACCTATGACCCTGCAATTGCACTACAGGTACTTACCCCAAAGATTCAGATGTAGTAAAAACAGGGTCCATATGTACCCCAGTGTTCTTAGCGGAAATGGCCATATTTGAGAAAATGTTTAAACAGACAACATGCCCTTCAATAAATGAATTGATAAAGAAGAAATGGTACTGATATACAATGGAATATTATGACTCCATCAGAATGGATGGATACTCAACTTTTGTACCGACATGGATGGAAATGGAAGAGATTACGCTGAGTGAAATAAGTCAAGCAGAGGAACTCAATTATAATATGATTTCACTTACTTGTGGAGCATAAGGAATAACATGGAGGATATTAGAAAAAGGAAAGGAAAAGTGAATGGAGGGAAATCAGAGGGGGAGATGAACCATGAGATACTGTGGGCTCTGAGAAACAAACTGAAGCTTTTGGAAGAGAAGGGGTTGGAGGGATGGGTGAGTCTGGTGGTGCGGTTTAAGGAAGGCAAGTATTACATGGAGCATGGGTAGTGGCACATAAACAGTGAATCTTGGAATACTGAAAAGTTTAATTCAAATTAAAAAAAAAGTAAATGATCTGGAGAAGGAAGGGCAAATAAACCTGAAACCAAGCAAAAGAAGAGAAATAATAAAGATTAGAGCAGAGGTCAATGAAATAGAAACCAGAAAAAAAGTACAGAAAAAAATAAAAAGAAAAATAGACGCTGTTTTTCTTGGAAAAAATAATAAGATCAATAAATCCCTGGCCAGACTTTCCCAAAACAAAACATAAAGGACACAATTAATGAAATTATGAATGAAAGGGGAGATATCCATTGTATATATATACCACATCTTCTTTATCCATTCATCTGTTGATGGACATCTAGGTTCTTTCCATGACTTGGCTATTGTGGACATTGCTGTTCTAAATGTTCAGGTACACGTGCCCCTTTGGATCACTATGTTTGTATCTTTAGGGTAAATACCTAGTAGTGCAATTACTGGGTCATAAGGTAGCTCTACTTTCAACTTTTTGAGGAACCTCCATGCTGTTTTCCAGAGTGGTTGCACCAGCTTGCATTCCCACCAACAGTGTAGGAGGGTTCCCCTTTCACCACATCCTCGCCAGCATCTGTCATTTCCTGACTTGTTCATTTTAGCCATTCTGACTGGTGTGAGGTGGTATCTCATTGTGGTTTTGATTTGTATTTCCCTGATGCCCAGTGATGTGGAGCACTTTTTCATGTGTCTGTTGGCCATCTGGATGTCTTCTTTGCAGAAATGTCTGTTCATGTCCTCTGCCCATTTCTTGATTGGATTATTTGTTCTTTGGGTGTTGAGTTTGCTAAGCTCTTTATAGATTTTGGATACTAGCCCTTTATCTGATATGTCGTTTGCAAATATCTTCTCCCACTCTGTCAGTTGTCTTTTGGTTTTGTTGACTGTTTCCTTTGCTGTGCAAAAGCTTTTGATCTTGATGAAGTCCCAATAGTTCATTTTTTTTTTCTCTTGCTACCCTTGCCTTTGGCGTTGTTCCTAGGAAGAAGTTGCTGCGGCTGAGGTCAAAGAGGTTGCTGCCTGAAGTGGAGATGCAATGGGGGTGTGGGTTAAGGTGGTAGGAAAAGAAAAAATGAAACAAGATGGGATCCGGAGGGAGACAAAAAAAAGAGACTCTTAATGTCATAAAACAAACTGAGGGGGGTGGGGGGGAGAGGGGTTGGGAGAGGGTGGTGGGGTTACATTATATGTTTAAATAAAAAAAGCTTAAATAAAAAAATCACAAAAAAAAAGAAAGGGGAGATATCACAACACCAAGGAAATATAAAAATATATATATATTAGAAATTATTATCAGCAATCTCGAGACAAGATGGATGGGAAGTAAGAGGCATTTTTTCAACTGGCCCCCTAAAGTGAGCTGATTATCTACCGAAGAACTAAGATCAGATGAAATCAGCATGACATTAGAATTATACACTTTAGCATCTAAAAAGGGGCCGGAGACGCCAGTGGACAGGTAAATTGAAGTGGGAACATTGGACTGATACTAGAAGATTTTAAAAAGGGGGGAGGGAGCCACTGGAAGTGACTCATTGGAAAGAAATACCCCAATATAAAAGTGCACTGATTGAGAACCAGCATTAACTTGGAGTGTGGTTGAAAGCACTCAAAAGGAGCAAAAGATCTTAAGGGGAAATTGGGGACAGGGACTTAAGCCCAAGGAGCCAGGAGAGCCACTGCTGGTGCAGAACCAGAGAGTGCAGCGAAGAAGCCAGGTCTTTGTCGCTGAGATGCTGGCATGCCTGAGACCATCTGGGTGGTAGAGCCTGTGGGGGAGTCTGGTGTGGACACCCCCCGGCGCTCTGTAGAACCATAGCCTTTTGCACTCTCTACACTCACTGCACAATGGGGGTCTGAGTTGCTCTCTATACCCTCCCCTGAGAGAGGTCCATGCAGGCGCTAGCTGATGCTCTCTAGAAAGGGGAGATTTTGAACACTCCCAGCCCTGGCCAGCATGAAAATTTTAGTGTGCTACCTCTGATTGGGATGTCTCTGGCAGTCTGTACCTGCCCAGACAGCCATGGCTAGTATTTCTTGTGGTTTTGGGCAGAAGCGGGAGTTCCTGTAACCCCAGAGACCATGACTGGGTACATGCTCTGCCTGTGGCAGAGGGATAATTTATGTTCTCTGGAGCACCTAGAGGGGAAAAAAACTGAAGCTTCTGTCTGAGATGGAGGTCTGGGTGCAATATGCTTTCCTCTAACCTCGAAAGAACTGCCAAAAGCCACCAAGGGGAGAACAAACAAACAAACAAACAAAAAAACCTCCAGAGAAGAAAAGCCTGAAATACCAGTTTCCTCAGATGCCAGCCCCTTGTGGGGGTTGGAGGACTCAACTCTAGCAAAACTCCCTGAAAATCCACGCAGCATGACCCTCCCCCAGAAAGCCAAACCAGCAAACGAACAGAAAAAACAAAAACCAATAGGACAACCACCACTATTTCATAGATACAACTTTTATTTTTAATTCATTCCCACTATTTATGTTCTTTTCATTTATGTGATATAACTTTTTAATCTATTTACCATCACAATGAGATGTTCAGTACATCAAATAACATAGTAACCTTTTAACCTGACGTTGTTTGATACATATACCTGCATTTTTCTTTTGCTTTTCTATTTTTAAATTTATTTTATTTATTTATTTTTTAATATTCAAATAGAGATAAGTTTCAAAGGAATCCCCTTTCCGCAACCAATGTTACCCCTATATATGAAACTAGTTTTAGTCCCCCTTTATCTCAGGAAAGCTGAGTCCTTTAACAAAGAAATAAATATACATCCAGGAAGAAACTAAATCATCTTCCTCACACACACTAAGAATTGATAACCACACACTCATCTTTTCCTTCTGTTAGTGTTTCTGTGTATTTCTTTTTTTTTTTTTTTTTTCTGGTAGTATATATACCTTTTACATGGGGGTCATTTTGACTGAGTTATTTTAATTTATTTATTTTTCTTTTCATTTACCCTTGTTGGTCTTTTTGTTTGTCGTTTTTTTTTATATTTTATTTATTTATTTGACAGAGATCACAAGCAGGCAGAGAGGCAGGCAGAGAGAGAGAGGAAGAGAAGCAGGCTCCCTGCTGAGCACAGAGCCCGATGCGGGGCTCGATCCCAGGATTCTGGGATCATGACCTGAGCCGAAGGCAGTGGCTTTAACCCACTGAGCCACCCAGGTGCCCCTGTTTGTCCTTTTTTGATTGTATAATTTGTAAATCTTATCTTTGGGACCCATTAGGGCTGGGTCTTCTCTGTCTTTTTTTTTTTTTTCCTGTCTCTCACTCTCTGTCACTCTTTCTTTTTCTCTTTTTTCTTTCTTTTTGTTGGGGCTCTTGATTGCTCAGAAGCCATCCAGTGTACACCTTGCCTCCACCACGATTGATGCATTCAGCTACATATCCATTCAGCCACCTCTCACCAAAATGACTAGGAGGAGTAAGCAAAACAGAAGAAAAATTCAGAGACTGCGCCATCTCCATCAGACCTATTGGATATGGACATAGACAGTATGTTGGAAAAGGAATTCAGGTTAACAATTATCCAGGCAATAGCTAGGCTGGAGAAAGGATTTGATGACAAAATGGTATTCATTAAGGGCAGAAGTGAAAGCCACCAGGGATTATATTAACAATGCCCACAACTAGTTCCAATCTAATCTAAATTCTCTAAAAGAAGAAGTAACTGAGGCAGAAGATAGAATTAGTGATCTAGAGGACACACAGATAGAGAAAAGGGATCAGGAGGCAGCCTGGGCACATAGAAGACATGAAAACAGAATTAGGGAAATAAATGACATCAGGAAATGTTCCATTGTCAGAATTATTAGAATGCCTGAGGGAGATGAGAAAGAAAGAAGACTAGAGGATATAGTGGAACAAATTCTCCATGAAACTTTTCCTAAACTGGTGATGGAACCAGTGTTCATGTACTAGAAGCAGAAAGGGCTCACCCCAAGACATAGAATCTAGAAAAACGTAAAGGTACCTTATTGTGAAAAATATGAATCATAATTTCAAACAGGGATTCTTAAAAGCTGCTATGGGGAAGAGATTCCTTATGTACAGAGGAAATCCCATTATAATTACCTCAGATGTGTCCACATCTGGCAAGCCGGAAAGGACTGGCGAGATGTATTCAGGGAACTAGATGGGAAAAGCATGCAGCCAAGAATACTTTATCCAGCAAGACTGACATTCAAAATGTATGAAGAGGTAAAGAGCTTCCAAGACCGGCAAGGTGTAAAAAAGTATGTGACCACTAAGCCATAACTGCAAGAAATATAAAGGGGGTTTCTATAAAAGAGGAAAAACCCAAAAATATCATTGAACAGAAATATATGGGAAAAATCTATAGAAACAAAGACTTCACAGATAACATGATGTCAATAGAAACATCTCTCAATAATCACTCTAAACATGAATGGCCTAAAAGCACCCATAAGATGTCACAGGGTTGCAGATTGGATAAGATGACAGGACACATTGATACGCTGTCCACAAGAGACCCATGTGGAACCTAAGGATACACCCGGACCGAAAGTGAAGGGATAGAGAAGCATCTTCCATATCAATGGGCCTCAAAAGAAGGCTGGGGTAGTTATTCTCATATCATATAAAGTAGATTTTAATCTAAAGACTGCAGTCAGAGATACAGAAGGACACTACAACATTCTTAAATGGACGATCCACACAGAAGATCTAACTATTGTAAGCATTTGTGCCCCCAATATGGAGGAGCCAATTACATAAGAAAACAGTTAATCAAGATAAAGAGTCATATTGTTATGTTTACTTTAACAGCAGGCATTCTTAACATGCCATTCTCAGTATTGACAGATCATCCAAGTAGAAAATCAGTAAAGAAAGAAGAGCATTGAATGACACATTGGATCAGATGGACCTCACAAATATATACAGAACATTCCACCCTAAAACAACAGAATAATTGTTCTTCTTGAGTACACATAGAACCTTCTCCAGAACAGACCACATTCTGGGTCACAAATCAGGGCTCAACTAATAGCAAAAGATTGAGAAAGATCCCTGCATACTCTCGGATCACAATGCTTTGAATCTGGAGTTCAACCACAAGAAAATTTTGGAAGGACCTGGAACACCTTGAAGCTAAACACCACCACCTTGCTTAAGAATGCTTGGACCAACCGGGAAATCTAAGAAGAACTTAAAAAAATCATGGAAAACAATGAGAATGAAGACACTTTGGGCCAAAACCTACAGGATACAGCAAAGGCAGTCCTAAGGGAGAAATACACAGCGATCCAAGGCTCCCTCAAAAACAGAGAAAAATCCAGAATACACCAGCTGTCTTACACCTTAAAGAACTGGAGGATCAACAATAAATTAAGCCAACTCCACACACAAAAAGGGAAATAATCAAGATTAAAGCAAATATCAATGAGATAGAAACTAGAGATATAGCAGAATACATCAATGAAACTAGAAGATGGTTTTTTGAAAGAATCAATAAGATTAATAAGTCATTGCCCAAACTAATCCAAAAGAAAAGAGAGCAGACCCAAATTAATAAAACTATGAATGAAAATGGAGAGATCACAACTACCACCAAGGAAATAGAAACAATCATCAGAAGTTATTATCCACAGTTATATGCCAAAAAGTTAAGCAACTTAGATGAAATGGATGCCTTCCTGTAATACTATTAGCTTCCAAAATTGAACCAGGAAGAAATTGACAACCTGAAGAGACAAATATCTAGTAATAAGACTATAGTAGTGATCAAAAGCCTCCCAAAATAAAATAACAAACAAGAGCAACGGGCCTGATGGGCTCCCTGGGGAATTGTACCAAACCTTCAAAGAAGAAATAACACCTATTCTCCTGAAGCTGTTTCAAAACATTGAAACAGAAGGAACACTTCCAGATTCTTTTACGAAGCCAGCATTATCCTGATTGCCAAATCAGGCAAAGACCCCCCCAAAAAGGAGTATTTCAGACCTATATCCCTGATGAATATGGGTGCTAAGATTCTCAGCAAGATCCTAGCAAATAGGATCCAACAGCACTTTAAAAATATTATTCACCATGACCATGTAGGATTCATCCCTGGGTTGCAAGTATGGTTCAACATTCCCAAATCAATCAATGAGACAGAAGAAGTCAATAAGAGAAGAGAGAAGAACCACATGGTCCTCTCTATTGATGCAGAAACAGGCTTTGACAAAATCTGGCATCCGTTCCTGATTAAAATGCTTCAAAATATAGGGATTGAGGGAACATTCCTGAACTTCATAAAATATTTATGAAAAACCCTCATCAAATATCATCCTCAATGGGAAAAAGCTCACAGCCTTCCCACTGAAATCACAAACAGAACAAGGATGCCCATTCTCCTCACTGTTTTTCCACATAGTATTAGAAGTCCTAGCAACAACAATCAGACAACAAAGAGAAATAAAAGGCACCCAAATTGACAATGAAGAAATCAAACCTTCCCTCTTTTGAGATGACATGATACTTTATATGATAAACCCAAAAGACTCCACCCCCAAACTACTAGAACTCATACAGCAATTCAGTAATGTGGCAGGATACAAAGTTAATGTTCAGAAATCAGATGCTTACTTATGCACTAACAATGAAAACACAGAAAGGGAAATTAGAGAATCGATTCTATTTACTATAGCACCACAAACCATCAGATACCTGGGAATAAACCTATCTAATGAGGTAATGGATCTGTACTTAAGGAACTAGAGAACACTCATGAAATAAATCAAAGACACAAAACGATGGAAGACCATTCCATGATCTTGGATCAGAATAAATATTGTTAAAATGTATATACTGCCTAGAGAAATATATACATTTAATGCCATTCCGATCAAAATTACACTGATATTTTACAAAGAGCTAGAGCAAATAATCCTAAATTTTGTATGGAATCAGAAGAGACCCCGGATTACAAAGGAAATGTTGATAAAGAAAAATAAAACTGGCAGTATCAGGTTGCCTGATTTCAAGATTTACTAAAAAGCTGTGGTCACCAAGACAGCATGGTACTGGCACAAAAACAGATTCCTAGACCAGTGGAAAAGAGTATAGGGCCCATATATGGACCCTCAATTCTATGGTCAAGTAATCTTTGACAAAACAGGAAAAAATATCCAGTGGATAAAAGACAATCTCTTCAGTCAATGGTGCTGTGAAAATTGGACAGCTATGTGTAGAAGAATGAAACTCGACCATTCTCTTACACCCTACACAAAGATAAACATGTCGTGGATTAAAGACAACGTGATGCAGGATCCCATCAGAATCATAGAGGAGAACATAGGCAGTAACTTCTTTGATATCGGCCAGAGCAACTTCTTTCAAGATATGTCTCCAAAGGTAAAGGAAACAAAAGTGAAAATCAACTTTTGGGACTTCTTCAAGCTCAAAAGCTTCTTCAAGCTCAAAAGCTTCTGCACAACAATGGAAACAGTAAAAAAAAAAAAAAAAAAAAGAGGCCACCCACAGAATGGGAGAAGATTTTCCCAGATGACAATACAGACAAAGAGATGATATCCAGGATCAATAAAGAACTAGTCAAACACAACACCCAAAAAGAGATAATCATGTCAGAAAATGGGCAGAAGACATGAACAGACACTTCTTCAATGAAGACATTCAAATGGCTAGCAGACACATGAAAAAAAAAATGTTCATCATCACGAGCCATCAGGGAGATTCAAATCAAAAGCCCATTGAGATACCACCTCACACCAGTTAGAATGGCCAAAATTAACAAGACAGTAAACAACGTGTGTTGTAGAGGACGTGTGAAAAGGGAAACCCTCTTACTCTGTTGGTGGGAATGAAAGTTGGTGCACCCAATTTGGAAAACAGTGTCGTGTCGAGATAACTTTAGAAATTAAAAATAGAGCTCCCCTATAGCCCTGCAATTGCTCCACTGAGTATTTATCCTAAGGATACAGACTTAGTGAAAAGAAGGTCCATATGTACCTGAATGCTCATAGCAGCAATGGCTGTGGTCACTAAGCTCTGGAAAGAACCATGATGCCTTCAATGGATGAAGGGATAAGATGTGGGCCATAAACAGTATGGAGTATTATGCCTCCTTCAGAAAATATGAATACCCAACTTTTCTACAACATGGACTGGATTGGAAGAGATTGTGCTGAGTGAAATAAGTCAAAAAGAGGGAGTGTATTATCATATGCTTTCTCTTATTTGTGGAGCATAGGAAATAACACAGAGGACATGGGGAGATGGAGAGGGAAAGGGATTTGGGGAAATTGGAGCGGTAGATGAACCATGAGAGACTATGGACTCTGAAAATCAATCTGAGGATTTGTAGGGGTGGGGGTTGGGAGTTTGGGTGAGTCTGGTGGTGGGTATTATGGAGGGCATGTATTGCATGGGACTCTTCGTTGTGGTACATAAAAATGAATTCGAGTACACTGGAAGGAATTAAATAAACAAATAAATAAATAGAAATTATTATCATCTGCTACTTTGAAAAAATTAGACAACCTGAAATAAATGGATGCCTTTCTCGAAATTCATAAAGTCCCAAGACAGAAACAATAAGAAATTGATAATATAGAAACACCTATAACTAGTAACAAAATGAAAGCAGTAATCACAAGCCTTCCTCAAAACAAGAAACTATGTTCAAATGGCTTCCCAATGGTGTTTGAAGAAACATTTAAAAAATAAATAATACTGATATTTATGTAGCTATTTTAAAAAATAGTAATGGAAGGAAAACTTCCAGATTTGTTCTATGAGGCCAGAATTGTCCTGATCCCTAAATCAGGCACAGACCCCATCAAAAAGGAAATCTACAGACAAACATCCCTGATGAACATGGATTTCAAAAATCTTAGCAAGTTCGTAGCCAACAGTATCCAATAGTACATTAACAGGATTATCCATCATAACCAGGTGGGATTTATTCACAGGATGCAACGATTGTCAACAATTGCAAATCAATCAACAAGATAGAGGACATCAGTGAAGGTAACATGAAGGAAACATAAAACCCCTTCAACTGATGCGGAAAAATCATTTGACAAAATCTAGCATCCCTTCCTGATTAAACTTTTCAGAGTGTAGGGCTAGAGGGAAAATCCCTCTATTTCATAAAAAGCATCTATAAAATAACACAGGGAATGTCATTCTCGAGGGAGAAAATTTGAGATTTTTCCTTTAACATGGCAGGGATGCCTACTCTTTACACTATCGTTCAACAATCAGCCAACAACAACGGCAAAAATAATAATACTAATAAAATAAAAGGCATTCAAATTGGTAAAGAAGGAGTTAACTCGCTCCTCACAGATGACATAATAGTTTATGTGGAAAACCCAAAAGCCTTCACCACCAAATTACTAGAACTCACACAGCGATTTAGTAATTTGGCAAGATACAAAATCAATGTACAGATCAGTTGTTCTTCTATACACTAACAGTGTAACTATAGTTAGAGAAATTAAGAAATTGATTCCATTTACAATAGCACCAAAAACCATAAGATACATTGGAAAAAACCTAAATGAAGACATAAATGATCTATATTCTAGAAACAACAGAACAATTTTTAAAGAAAGATGAAGACACAAAAACATGGGAAATCACCACTATTAAAGGAACTCTAGCATTTTTCAAGTAACTGGAACAAAGAATCCCAAAACTTTATGGTACCAGAAAAGATGCCCAATTGCCAAGAGAATGTTGAAAAAGAAAAAGAAAACTGGGAGCATTGCGTTGGCTGGCATCATGCAATATTACAAAGATGTGATCACCAAGACGGCATGGTATTGGCACCAAAGGAAGACAAAAAGATCAAGGGAATCTTATAGAGGTTCCAGAGATGGACCCTCAACTCTATGGTCAACTAACTTTCAACAAATCAGGAGAGAATATACAATTAACAAAAGTCCATCCCTTCAATAATCTGTGTTGGGAAAATTCGACTGCTATATATAGAGGAATGAAACTCAACCATTCTCTTACACCACATACAAAGATAAACTCAATATTTATGAGGGTCCTAATGTGAGATAGGAATCCATTAAAATCCTAAAGGAGAGTCGAGGAAGCAACCTCTTTGACCTTGGACCAGGCAAATTTTCATGACATATCTCCAAAATCAAGGGGAAAAAAATGAAGTTCTGGTCGTCATCATGATAAAAATTATCTGTATAGAAAAGGAAAAAGTGAAAAAAAAAATAAAACAAAGAGGCAACCCACGGAAGGGAGAATATATTTGCAAATAACACTAGAGACAAAGGGCTGATATCCAAGATCTATAACAGAATTTTCAAACTCAACACCGAAAAAACAAAGAATCAAGTTAAAAATGGGCATAAGACATGAAGAGATACTTCTCTAAAGAAGACATACAGATGGCTTACAGACACATGAAAATGTTCAGGTTCATAAACAATGAACCTTGGAACACTGGAAAAATAACATTAAATTTAAAAAAAATGTTCCAACATCTTCAGCCATCAGGGAAATGTTAATCAAAAACACATTGAAGTAACACCTTATACCAATTCAGAATGGCAGAAATTAACAAGGCACAACCAATATAGGTGAGGATGTGGAGAAAGGGGAGCCATCTTTCATTGTTGGTAGGAATGCAAGCTGGTATATCCACTTTGGAAAACAATATGGATGGTCCCCAAAAAGTTAAAAATAGAGCTACCTAATGGTCCAGCAATTGCACTACTGGATATTTACAACGACACAGATGTAGTGAGAAAAAGGCACATACACCCCAGTTTTCATAGCAGCAATAACCATGATAACCAAACTGGAAGGAACCAAAGTTCCTTTCAACAGACAAAGGTATAAAGATGATGTGATCCATTTATACAATGGAATATGACTCATCCATTAGGAAAAATAAATACACACCATTTGCATTGACATAGATAGAACCGGAGGGGACTATGCTAAGTGAAATAAGTCAATCAGAGAAACACAATTATCATATGGTTTCACTTATATGTGGAACATAAGGGATATCATGGAGTACATTAGAAGAAGGAAGGGAAAAATGAAGGGGCAGAATCAGGGGGAAAGGAATCATGAGAGATTATGGACTCTGAGAAACAGACTGAGAAACAGATTGAGAGTTTAAGAGGGGAAGTCGGTAGGGATTGGAGCAGTCCTGTGATGGGTATTTAGGAGTGCAGTGAAGTAATGTGGGATATATACAAATAATGAATAATTGAACACTACATCAAAAATTAATGGTGTATTGTATGATGACTCAAACATTTAATTAATTAATTGATTAATTAAAAGAAAGTTGAAATAAAGGAGACAATAGAAAGTAAAACATGTGTATTCAAAAATAAAAAAAATGGATTTCTGAGGAGTGTAAGGTGCAAGTGGATTAGAGAAAGGAAAAAAATGTTTCATTAATTGAAATTTTAGAAGATTGAATGCAGTTAGTAATCCTCATGAAAGAGTATTTACCTTACAATATTTTGGTCACAATAATAGGAAGAGGACTAAAATTAACAGTATAAAAAAGGGAATTTATAACATACGAGATAACTATTTAAAAACTCTAAATTAGTGTAAGATTCTAAACTGATATTCTCACAACATTTATACACTGAAAGAGAAGCATATCAATGTGACAGGAAAACTTTTTATCCAGCCACAAGAGGCCAGAAAGTCAAGTCCAAATCAGGTTTTGTTGCTTTGGAACTTTTCGTTGCAGAAGGCTTATGCTTGGCTGATAATAGATGGGCCTGTAGAGGTACCAGGTAGATGTGAGTCCTGGAGGAAACGGATCAAAGCTCCTCAGTCAGAGGAGGTATTGTGCTACACACAAAAACACAAGCATTTGGACACCAATTTCTAGTGCCACACTGGATGTGCAATTGCCTCCAAAGTCCTCCTTTCTAACACTGTTCTCTTCTTAGAACACTTCCCAAAGAAAGGCAGGAGAAAACAGACATCCCATTTCTCCAACCCAAACCAATCTCCTTCAAGCCTTTGAGAACAACTGATTTCCTAGCATTGCTACTAGGGAACACCTGGTCAGGCTCAAAGACTTCCCCAATCCAACATTTAGTCCCACGAGTTGTTAAACTTGGGATAGTCGTACCTGAGAAATTGAGGAAGAAATATCATCAACATGGGGTTATCCACGGTATCCAGTGCATAGGCAGTAGGAGGAAAATAGGGAACTTGCAATTGAGAGATGGCTCAAAGGAATAATGTGCCAACCACACAGGGGGATGAGAAGGGGAGGCCATACAGATGGGGGTGGAATTGTACATGTTTGTAGAAACGGTGAGGGGACTAAAGTGAGGAAATGGAAAGTGGCCACCTATCTTCGAATCACACAAAGTGTCAATGCTTTAGCAGTTTAGTGGCACTGTCTTTGTGGCCTCCAGAATTTCTTGCATGTGTCGGGTTGCTCTTCTGTGTGAGGCCATGTGTTTTTCATTACCGTGGGGCACAGCACCCCTGGGGATGGAATTGATTCTTCCCACAATCCACACCTTTTCTGGATAACCTAATCATCTAGGACAATCGGCCCTAGGATTCTAGGCCCAGTGAGCGAGGGGACCCATGGGGCCCAGGTGAGAGAGCTAGTTCTCCATGAGCTCCACAGAGAGTAGTTTCTGCTAAAGGAGAATTAAAATGGAGGTATGGTTTAAGGAGGCAGACTCTCTGAAAGTGTGTCCTTCAGACCAAGAGCACATGACCATGCTGCAAGGTGGCCTGCTCATGTCTGGACTCTGACAAGTCTTGTCCCTGGACAAAGGGGAAGCTCAGCGTGTTTGTTCCTGAGAATTCCTATTATCTTCGAGCACCAGAGGAGTCATAGAGATAAATCAAATGCAGGTGTGGTTGATTTGGACTCCTGGTGGTCCATGAATTCCCCTGGACCAAGAACATATGTGCATGTAGAACTAGCATGTGGCTGTGAGGCCACGAGACATGAGTTGAAGGCTGCAGAGGCACTGGGATCACACCCAATAAGACACCAGGGGTCAATGCTTAGGGATGCCATGAGAAACCCCTGAGGACTTGGAGTAGCATGGGGGATGTGCGACAAGTGGTCCAGTAAGTCTTTGGCCTGGAAATCAAGGAACGACAGGTTGAAATGGCAAAGAGAAGAAAGAGAGGGCAATACAGGGACTGAAGTGCAATGTGAGGGGAGCTTATCAGAGCAGAGCGAAGTGCCTGCCATTCCAGCCAGGCAAGGGGGAATTCCCTCCAGGCCAGGTGTCCACAGTTGCCTTATGCTTGCACCTAGTTCTCAATGGACAGGGTAAAGTTGTGGACAGAGCTGCCCTGAGATTCAGAGCAACAGTCCCAGCCTTCCTCAGGATGATATGGTTGGGGGAGAAGGGACAAATCTATTCCGAATGGGCATCTGTGGCAAGTAGAGCCACTGGGACCCCTGGAAGCACCCCTCACAGAGGATGAGTTTCACACCCTGCTGGCCATGCTCCACGATTCCACTGGACTCAGTACAAGGACCAGGAAGGCCTCATCTTCCAACACCCCAGTCATTCAGACTTTTTTCCTGAGATATAACTCTAGTGAGACAGGAAGGGTGAGGAACAGGCAGCATTGCTCATATTTTAGTTGAACACTGATGCCAAAAGGAACAACCAATGCATGGAAAGACAAAAGAATGGTGTCCTCCCCATCCAGTGGATGGAGCTCCATGGAATTCCCGATGATCAACAAGGACCGTAAGGCCCCTGAAGGCATCGACAACCCTGGGCACTGGACACATTCCCCGACACATATGGATCCAAATCTTTGCCCTGGACACACACAGCCCCTCCTCTCTGTCATCATCCTTTACTCTGGGGCCTGGGAAACCGTGATCCTGGCAGCAAAACCAATCAAGGAAGAGAGGTGGAGGAAGGACACTTCCACATGCCTTTTCCTTCTGTTCAAGCAGAATTTCCCATCTCCAGAAGCTGAGCGTGTAGACCAAGATAGCATGCGGCATGTCTTGACTGTGGGAGCCCAGGGACACCAAGCCATCATGACTGGGAGGGGTTGAAACCGGCCAAACAGGAAACGATCACAGGCCCCCATATCCCAGTGATACTATCCCAGCCAACGTGCAGAATACCCTGTGGACTTTGCCTGACATATTTTCCCCCGAGCCTTTCCAGTGGACACAGATTGGTATCCCCAAGGGCCAAAGCCAATCTCAGAAGGCATTCCAGAAAGGGAAACACTGTAGTTCTTTCCAGAACCTTAGCACTTTTTTTTTTTTCCTATCTCTGGTTGGTGCCTATCGGCATACTTCTGTACATACAACATTCCCTCACTTCTCAGGAAGAATGCAGACGTTCCATGTCAGCGTCTTGGCCATCTTCCTTCAGCAGGGTCACCCTCTCCCTTGCAAAAGGGAACTTTGAGAAAATCCTTCCTGGATTTTCATGGTCCATGGGGCACTCCATTGTTATATTAATCCTATTTTTGCCTCTTTAGTGAGGAGTCATGATTGTGAGTCATTCCATTCCCCATATGTCCTATCATGCCTGCCCATCTTCAGAGACTGACGACGCTTTCTGGGCCGGGGAGGGACTGTGGAAACCATCAGGATGACCATGTCTAATTCACAGATTCTGGCCCAGACAAGCCAGAGAGGCAGCACTAAAACTTCACAGCAGTCATCCACCTGCGCCTGGATGGAGGATGCCTGATGTGCTAGCATTCCTCCAAGGGGTGTAGGTGGAGCCCAAGTGGCAGGCCTTCCATGAACATTGTACCTGACCCCACTCTTCTCAACGAAGGCCAAATTCACACCTATGGCTGATCATACAATGCAGGAAATGAGCAACTCCCCCCCAACCCCACTTTTGCCCTTACCCACCCTCCTTGTTTCTCTTCCTTTTTCTTTAGATCTCTGTCTCTCTTTCCCTCTCACTTTATCTCATTTTCTCTCACATGTGGACATACACAATGTCCACAGTCTCACAATCATTCTTTTTTTTTTTCAAAGATTTTATTTATCTATTTGTTAGAGAGAGAGAGAGAGAGAGAGAGAGAGAGAGCACAGGCAGACAGAGTGGCAGGCAGAGGCAGAGGCAGGGGGAGAAGCAGGCTCCCTGCCTAGCAAGGAGCCCGATGTGGGACTCGATCCCAGGACGCCGGGATCATGACCTGAGCCGAAGGCAGCTGCTTAACCAACTGAGCCACCCAGGCGTCCCTCTCACAATCATTCTTATGCTTCTTAGAGTATGACCACAGAGCCTCTGGGGAAAGGAATGTGGTCAAAACCTTTGGAAGACGGAGCGCCTGGGTGGCTCAGTGGGTTAAAGAACCTGCCTTCAGCTCAGGTCATGATCTCAGCGTCCTGGGATTGAGACCCACATCGGGCTCTCTGCTCAGCCAAGTAGCCTGCTTCCACTGCCCTCTCTCTATCTCTGCCTGCCTCTCTGCTTCATTGTGATTTCTATCTGTTAAATAAATAAACAAAATTTTTTAAAAAATGGAAGACTAAGGTGGGCATAGCTGGGTTATTTCCTTGCATTATTATACTTCCCTACCTATTTCCCATGTGCCCTGGAAGATGAGAGGCTTTGGATTTTTTTAAGATTATTTTCTTTAAGACCTTATTTATTTATTTGAACCTTGTTAAGGTTTGCCACAGAGCAAGGAGACTGATATGGAGCTCAATCCCCAAACCCTTTGATTATGACCTGAGCTGAAGGCAGATGTTTAACTAATTGTGCCACACAGGCATCCTGGATTTGTTTCCTTGAGTCCACACCCAAACCCTTGACCAAGACGTATGTGTTCCAAACTGCAAGGAACCAAAGAACTCTGATCTTGGTCACTTCCATCCACCCTGATCTCTATCACTATCCACACGTGCTTATGCACGAATATAACTGTAGCCCCATGTTGATACTTGACTACTTCCACAGGTGGATTGCATATATCTCTCTGTGGATATAGCTTGTGCTAGAATGCCTCCACATCTCCCCTGCCCTAGTGTTTTTTTTCTTCAGTTGGCTCCATGGGCACATCTACCTGTAGCTTCTGTAGACTGGGTGGAAGGTACTGTCTCTACGTCCCCAAACAGAATGGGTTAGGATGTCTGGAATGTGCCTAGCCAAGGTGATCTCAGGACAGATGGGGCTTTACTTTTGTATAGAGAAGGCATGTGGAAGAACGCCTCTGTTGTTGTGGCGTTGGGAGGACCTAATGCTCATCTGATAATGTTTGCAGGGTCTGTGGACTCTTGGAGCTGGCACTTCTGCACACATGATGTGGAGGGAAGAACAGAGCTGCAGCCACATTGAAGTCCAAGGCCAGCCACACCAGATTCTCAAGTAACAAAATGAGCCCTAGAGCCTATCCTGTCCATGTGTGGCCAGTGCCATGCATATCAGTGTTCTCTCAAGAACCTGGGATGCGTGCAACACAGAGCATCAACTGGAAAATAGTTTGCCAGAGGGCATGTCCATGTGGAAGCTGGGGGAAGTCTGCCTGTTAGCGGGTTTTTACTCGTGGTTTTGGAACCCAAGGACCCAGACCTCTGGTCTGTGAGGGCATCTTTACAAAACTGTGCCACCCCTTGGCTCCCTCAAAGTGATCCTCGCACCTTCCCATCACCCAAGCCTAAGAAGGAGGGGCTAAAAACAGGATCCACGTGTCTTTGAGACATCAGCTTGGGACTTCAAGACTGCTCCTTGCCTTGTTGAGGGTCAGCCTAAGGCAGTGCCTGGAGACCACCTGCACTATCAGGAGAGCAAAGTCTGAAAAAGCAACAGAGAGCTATACCAATGGTCAGTTGCTCCTATCAGCTACAGTCAGGACTCGGCACTTGACCATTGTGGGTCTTTACACATTCCTCAAAGCTCTGTGCTTAGGATACGGAGGCCAAAAGTTCTACGTCACCTTATTTGGAGGCCCTCTGCCCATTTTTCTCCTCGTGCTGCAAGCGACCTCTCAGACAACCCTAGCCAGGAGAGCCACCAACGACCCGGCCAGGGAGATCCCCTGGAGCATCCAATAGATGTGATTCCTCTGTTTCTGCAGATGCTCTTTCCTTGACTTAAAGGCACTGGTTTCTCTGGGACAGAAACACAAGCACTCATAAGCAGACCCTCTGGCCTACAGACACACTCATCTCTACTATTAGGAAATGCTCATGTACTGCCGTCAAGTCCTGGGAAAATGACTCCCTTTGACACCTGTTTCTACAGGGTTCCACTTGTCTCTTGGAGTTAACTTGACGGAATGTTGGAGCCCTGTGATTCAAAAGGATATGGAAGCATGATTTGGTTCCTGGTTTACCATTTCCTGTTTTACCGCTTGTTGGTTTTTTCTTGATTGGTGGTTACCCTGCTGCTTTCATAACTGTCCTGCTCCTGGAGTCCACTGGAGTGGTTGACTGATGGAACATTCATTCTCATCTTTCTTTTAGCCACGGAAGGTACTGTTACCACATAAGGGTGGTTAGTTATTTTGTGAACACACACACACACACACACACACACACACACACACACACACA
>ML105779.1:34973-63461 GCA_003697995.1 Taxidea taxus jeffersonii
GAAGAAACAGAGGTAGAAAGATGATAGAGATAGATATAATGGATGTAGATTCAGATAGAGATACAGATATAGAAAGATAATATTCCCCTGTGCTGCCTGACTGTCGGTTCTTCTTTCACCACTTAAGTGTGTTTCCAGAACCAGTGCATGAAACAGCATAGGCAGAGCTGATTGGTGTCTGCAAACTCCAAAGAGGAAAGGCCAAGATGTGGACAGGAACAGCCTCCAGGCTGTGTCACACCTCTCTCTTGCAAAAGGGCACTTGGAGGAAATCCATCCTGGATTTGCAAGGTCCATGGGACTCTCCATTGCTATAACAAACCAGTTTTTGCCTCCGCAGTGTGGTGTTTTGGTCGTGATTCATTCCTTTCCCTAACCATCTTTTCATGCCTAACCATCTTCAGAGACTGGCGATGCTTTCTGGGCCTGGGATGGACTGTGGAAGCTATCGGGATGCCCACATCTAGTTCACAGCTTCTGGCAGAGACAAGCCAGAGAGGCAGCACTGCACAGATAGCAGTCATCCACCTCCGCCTGGATGGAGGGGGACTTATGTGTAAGCATTCCTCCAAGAGATGTAGGTGGAGCCCAAGTGGCAGGTGTTCCATGCACATGTACCTGACGCCACTCTCTCAGCTTTGGTCAATGTCACACCTCAGGATGATGATAGAAGGCAGGCAATGAATCCCCCCCGAACCATGCCTGTGGACCCTGCCTTCCGTCCTTGTCTCTCTTTCCTCAGATCTCTGTCTCTCTTTCCCTCTCCCTCTATCTCATTTTCTCTCACACATGGACATACACAGATGAGCAGGCAGCCTCTCGACCATGCTTATGCTTCTTAGATTATGGGAAAAAGAATCTCCAGGGAAGGGAATGTGGACAAAAACTTTTGAAGACTAATGTGGACATCACCGTGTTATTTCCTAGGGTTATTATTCCGAGCCTACCTATTTCCCATGTGCCCTGGGAAATGAGAGATTGTAGTATTTTTTTTGTTGTTGTTTGTTTGTTTTTTGCACCCAGCCCCAAAACCAAGACAAACATGTATATACTCCAAGTTGCAAGCAACCAAAGAACTCTGACCTTGGTCACTTCCTCTCACCTCGATCTCTATCATTATCCACAAGTGCTTATGCACAAATATATCTGCAGCCCCATGTTGTAACTTGTCTAGTTCCACATGCGGATCACATATATCTCTCTGTGGATATAGCTTGTGCTAGAAAGCATACACATCTCCCCTGCCCTAGTGTTTTTTTTCTTCAATTGCCTCTATGCACTCATCTACCTGTAGCTTCTGTAGACTGGGTGGAGTGAAATGTCCCAACGTCCCCAAACAGAACTGGTTAGGATGTCTGGAATGTGCACAGGCAAGCTGTCCTCAGTACAGAAAGGGCTTTGCATTGGTCTAGAGAAGCCATGTGGAAGATTGCTTCTCTCGTGCTGTTGGGAGCACCTAGGGCTCATCTAGTAGTGTTTCAAGGTCTGTGGACTCGTAGGCTTGGCACTTGTGCACACATAGTGTGGAGGGAAAATGGGGCTGAAGCAAGACTGAGGTCCACACAGATTCTCAAGTATGAGCATGAGGCCTGGAGCCTGTCCAGGCATGCGTGTACAGTAACATACATATAAGGGAGCTGTCAAGCCCCTGGCATGTGAACAAAACAGAGCATAACTTTGGAAGATAGCTTGTGAAAGGAGAAGCCCATATGGAATCTGGGGGAAGTCTGCCTGTTTACCGGGTGCTAATTTGTGGCCTTGGAGTCCAAGGAGCCAGGTACCCTGATCTGTGAGGGCCTCCTCACCTGGCTGTGCCACACCTGGGGTCCCACAAAGTGATCCTCTCACTCTCCGATCACCCAAGCCTAAGAAAGAGGGAACAATAACAAGATCCTGGTGTCTGCAAGACATATTCTTGGGCTTCAGGACAACTCCTTGTCTTGTGGAGGGTCATCCTCAGGCAGAGCCTGGAGACCACCTGCCCCATCAGGACAGCAAAGTCTGGAAAAGCAACAGAAAGCTACAACATTGGTCAATTGCACCTATAGGCTCCAATCAGGTCTCGACACTTGACCATCGAGGGGGCTTTACGTCTTCCTCAAAGCTCTGTATTTAGGACATGATGCCCAAAAATTTCTAGGGTACCCTCTGTGGAGGCCCCCAGACCACCTGTCTCCTCGGGATGCAAGCCACCACTCGGATACTCACAGGCAGAAGTGCCACCAACTACCTGGCCAGGGAGATCCCCTCAAGCATCAGGGACATTAAATTCCTCTGTTTCTACAGGTGCTCTTTTCTTGACCTAAAGCCACTGGTTTCTCTGGGAAAGAAGCACTGGCACTCACAAGCACAAACTCTTACCCACACACACTCACACCTACCATTAGGAAATGCTCTTTGGACTGCTGTCGAGTCCTGGGAGGATGAGTCCCTTCACAACCTCTTTCTACTGGGTTCCACTTGTCTCCCTGTAGTTCACATGACAGAATTTCGGAGCCATGTGAGACAAAAGGTAAGGGGAGCGTGATTTGGTTCTCCCTGTGCTATTTCCTGTTGGAACACTGGCTGGTAGTTTGGTTTCTTGGTAGTTTGCCTGGCCGCTTATAATACTGGCTGGCTCTGGGAGTCCACAGAAGTGGTTGACTGATGGCACATTCCATCTCACCTTCATTTCACCATTGGAGGAACCTCTACAATGTAAGGAGAGTGAGATATTTTGTAAACACACACAGACACAGACACAGTCACACACACAGGCACAGCCGCAGCACAAGCACCTTTCCAAAACAAGCGAAAACCCCAGCTTTGAAGGAGATGCAACCTGGCCCTTCCGGGTTCGGTGCTCTATTGAATTGATCTGATGTTCTCCATCTTCATCCCAGGTTATTGGCACTCTCTTTTCCTCCTAAGTCATTAGGGAGGGCTCTCCATCCAGAGCTCAAGTCTCTATGGACACGCCCTGCCAAGAGCAGTCAATAATAGGAACACCAGGTGGAGCCAGTGGAAACCCAAAGCGATGGACTCATCATCTTACAGACCATTTCTCTCTGGGAAACGTAGGGAGGCCTGAATCCATATCAGACTGCAGAGAGCATTGAATCCCTTAGAACAGGATGGGTAGCATCTCCACTTGCCCCAAACCTTGCACGTTCACATGTCCCAAACCTTTCCTTCCAGGTTGTTGTACCATTGGCCCCACAAGCAGTTAAGCCTGTCGTGCAATCCATTCCACATACATGGCGATGGCTAGCTCACAAACTCTCTCCTATATGCCTGCAATCTCAGCTGTCTGATCTCAGTCTTCTACCTGGCTCCACAAAGAAGTTTTCCTTCATGAGCTGCCTTGGAGCTGAATGGGTGTCTTTGAAAATGGACTCACCAAAGCTGGAGGGCACCTAAACACGAAAAAAAGTGGGGGACCAGTCCCCATTGACAGGGAAAGATGAGTATACCAGGGAATGTATCATATAATACTTAAAGTAATAGAAAAATCAATAAACTCATAAAAACAAAGGGGAGAAAAGGAAAGCTCTCAATTGAAAAATGACCAATGTAACAATACATACAAAGTTCATGTAAACAATGGAAAGAAAGTTAGAAAGCCATGCAAAGCAAGAGATGGGAACTTAATGAGGAGGCTCTTCTTGGGTGGGTAAAGGGGACTCGAGTTCCACACCGACATGCCAGAATCTGAAGCAAGGACACAAAGGCCTTCACCGGGTCCAGCCCTAGAAGCAGTCCCCAGAGTCTCCAGAGCACTGTTCGATGTCAGGGCTGTCATCCTGGAGACAAGCATGCGGGAATGGGAGAGGCACACTCTATGCAGAGAAGGGTGGTGAAGGCACGTCCACTTGCCCCGGTCCAGCTCTCAGCTCAAGTGGTCCCAATGTAATGCCAAACACCTCTTACCCGAATGTTCAGCACCACTGAAGGCAGGACTACCACAGGAAGCTGTCAAAGTGATTGGGGGTGGGCCATGCTGGGGTGGGCCATCCTATGCTTTGATAAGTCCCAGGCTGCTGGGTCCTGCCCAGTCAACCTGCCATAGCTCCGAGACCTGAGGTACTGCAGCGTCATGGCTCCCACCAGCACATCAAGGAGTAAGTTCCCCTCAGATGCCCTGATCCCTTCTTGCACTACCAAAAGGCCCCGATTACATTCTGGCCTTCAGGATAGTAAGAGGGAACACCCTGCCAGCTGGGACATAGGCTGGAAGGTTGTGATCCACAGAGGATTGGGGGAAGGTGACTGAGAGAGGCTTCCACATGGCTACAGTTGGAAACAAAACTGAAGTCAGTGGTCAGAGTCCCCACAAGGGTCCCTCATGGGAAACTAGGCAACCTAGATCATGGGGGGCAGATTATGGGTTGAGATTCGGGACCTCTTTTAAGTGTCACTGACAAAAATGGAAATTTCCCATCCCATGCACCAGCACTCGGGAATGTTGTGAGAAGTTTCCTGCATGATTCTGAGGAGCAGTGGGATCCTCTTTGTTCCCCCGACGGTACTTTCCTCCCTCACTGCCCTCGCGGGTCTCCTCAATTCGTTGGTATGCAGTCCCATGGCTTGGGACAGGTGGGATTCTCCCTAGAATCTGGACTATCACTCATTACCATGGGCAGATGGCAGGCTGTCTGGGTCCTATTGAGCTGGCTCTCAGGTGGATCTGTGGGTGGCAATGGGACTATAATTTTCAGCCTGGGAGTTCCCCATAATGCAGAAAGTAAAGAGCTGAGCTGGAACCACTGGTTTGCACTCCTATTGAAGCCTTCCTAATCCAGTGGCCATTTTCCCTGCAACAGGTCAACTCCCAGCAGGATCCCGACGGAGGCAGCTTGTTTAGAGCCCCTGGCAGAAAGAGGCTCTGCAAGCCTTGTTCCAGCAGAACCAGTACCCAGCTGCCACTACCAGAGAACGCCTGGCCCGAGAGCTAGACATTCCCGAATCCAGGATCCACGTAGGCTAGAGCTTCTCTTTGATTCTTCCTGGGCACAAGTTGTGGGAACAATCTGGCTGAAGCCAGTGCATGTCAATCCCCATGCCCTGCTGGGAAGCTCAGATGCTTTGGCTTAAGTTTGTGCATCCCTGGGGAGCCCTTGCCCTTTGAAGTCATTCCAAGTCATTCAGTCTGAGAACATGGAGAAATCTGGAATGCAAGGCCAGGGCACTCCATGCGGTCAACACATCCACGCTGACTTCTCCATAGAAATCATTTGCCCAGAGTGATAGCGTGGCCCACACAAAACACTCTGAGACTTTAGGTATGAGGGAAACCATTGAATGGAAGATGCGAAGGTAGATAGATGGTAGAGATAGAGAGAAAGAGAGAAAGCATGTAGATTGAGATATAGATAAAGATGTAGATCGATCGTATTCACCAGGGCTGCCTGACCATCGGTTCTTCCTTTGCCACTTAGGTGTGCTTCCAGAAGAAGCACACGAGACAGTGAAGGCAGAGCCGATTGGGTTTGCAAACTCCCAAGTGAAAGGGACATCGTGTGGACAGGAACAGTCTCCAACTTGGACTCCAGGTGACTCCCCATCATATCGAACGGGTCTCCTCTTGAGATTCTCCTCCACACAGAAACCCATCTGCATGGGCTTCTCAAGAGTTTGGCAAGAGTGCTTACAAAAGGAATCCATGTTACCTTGTTCCAGCTGACTTTTCTGTTCCCAGTGATAGACACTGCAGTTATACTACCTGCTGGGGTGGAGTGGCATTGTCTCTGGGAGAGGAAGGCTTTGAGTCTTCTTGTCCTGAAAGTGCCAGAAAGGAAACAGTTCTTTTCCTGGGGCACCTCAGATTCTAGAGGCCAGTGCTGGCTTGGGCATTGGGGTCCATGGTGACCTAATGGACTCAGGGAAAGAGAAGCTATGAAGACAATATAAAAGCACAAGAACACACACACACACACACACACACACACACACACACACACACGAAAATACACACTCACATACTTACTCACTCACTCACAGGTACACACAGACACCAATTTCTCTTTCCACACTCGATGTGCATTTGGCTCCAAACCCTCCTTTATATCTCTGTTCTCTTTGTAGAACGTTTACCAAATGAAGGCAGGAGAAAAAGGACATTCATTTCTCCATCCCAATCCAGTCTCCTCCTTCAAGCCTTTGAGAAGAATCCATTTCCTAGCATTTCTACCAGAGAACACCTGGCCAGACTCACAGGCCTCCCGGCATCCCACATTCAGGTACATTTAACAGAGGGTGCCAGTGGGTTGTTGTACATGTGGGGCATAATGGCAAGAGACACAAGGCTGGAGAAACGTGGGCTTCTTCAATTTATCCACGGGTTCCAGTGCCTGGTGATTAGGAGGAAAGCATGGACTTTATAATGAGAGACTGCACAGAAGCAGAATGTTTCAGCCAAAAGCGGTGTGCTAGGGGAGGCAATGTAGGTGAGCTGGCAGTGACAATGTGTGTAGAAATGGTGAGTGGACCAAAGAGGGGAAACGGAAAATTTGCCACCTCCCTTGAGGTGACACAAAGTGTCAGTGCTTCAAAAACCTGGGGGCACTGTCCATGTGGCCACCAGGATTTCCTGAGTGTGAGTAGGGGGCTTTCCTGTGAGTGGCCACGTGTTAGACAGTGTCCTGGTGCTCAGCACACCCGGGGCGGGGTTGGTCCTTCTCCACAAGCCACCTTTTCTGGATAACCTAATCATCGAGGATTATCGGCCCTATGGTCCTTGGTCCGGTGGGTGTGAGGTCTCTGTTGAGCAGGCATTTTCTCCCTGAGCTCGAGAGAGACTGGTTTCTGATAGAGTACCTGGGCAACACCTTTATGCTCTATGGAAGTAGACTCTATGGAAGGCACTCCTTTGGGGCAAGAGACGAGCCCGTGCTTTCAGTTGGCATGAACCAGCACAGACTCTGACAAGTCTTGTCGCTGGAAAGAGGGGAAGCTCAAAGAGCTCGTTCCTGAGAAACCCCTTCACATCCAGCTGATGGAGGAGTCAGTGAGATATATCAAAGCTCCTTGTGGGTGATTTGGACACCTGGCGGTCCATGACTTCCCCTGGGCCCAAAATACATGGGCCTGCAGACCCAGTGTGTGGATGTGAGGCCGAGGGTCATGGGCTGAAGGCCTCCAAGGTAGAGGAGCTGGTTTGCCATCAGGCTCGCCCCCAATCAGGCATCAGGTCTCAAGTGCTTAGGAATGCTCAGAGGACTTGGAGTAGCCTGGGGAAGAAGGGCGGTGGTTCAGCCAGTTCTTGGTCGCAGGAATCAAGGAATAGCTGCTCAGGAAGCTTCAACAGGCCAACAAAGAGAGGGCTAGGTAGAGACCGAAGATCACTACAAAGGGAGCTCAGCAGAATAGAGCTGAATGCCTGCTATTCCATCCAGTCAAGGGGGAATTCCAATGTAGACCAGGTGTCCACAGCTGCCCTGGACTTGCCCCTTGTGAACAAGGGCCAGGTGAATGTTGTGAACAGAGCCACACTGAGATTCAGAGCCACAGGCCTGGCCTTGTCCCCAAGAGGTGCTGAGCAGGGGAAAGGGCAAGCTGAGCTGGCATCTGGTACTTCTTCTCATGTCCCCAACCCCTCTATCTCTGGTCTATCTATCACAGGTCTGGTTCCAGAACAGAAGGGCTCAGCACACAGGGCAGAGCAAAAGTGGCCCCACGAATGACCAAGCAGCAAGCCCGGAACCCAGCCCTCAGCTCACTGTCCCGAGGGACCCAGGGCCCTTGCCCTGGGTCCCCGGATTCTCTCACCATCTGGCTCCTTCCAATCCTCTGGGAGGCGTGCAGGCTTCTGCTTCAGCGACACTTCCTCTTCTCTCCATGTGCTCTGCCTCCCTGGTTGCCAGTGAGGGCCCTGTGAGGAAGGCCCTGTGGGCTATTAGGGTCCCGCCCACCCAAGCCTGGAAGGGAGGAAACAACATTCCCACTCCTGAAGCATGAGGAGCCATTCCCTGATAGGACCCACTCTCGGAGGGTGCCTCTAAGATCCTCACACCCGCCTTTGCCCCCAGACCCAAGGGGAATGCCAGCGTCAACAGGAGCACCGTGGCATGGCACCCCTGCTCTTCCAAGGCTATCCCCTGCCTTTGGATGACAATCCTTGCCAATGTGTACAGGAGGCAGGGGCCTTGGTTAGCCACTATGCCCCCCAGTGGCGGGGCGATGGGCCCCAGCTTGTCGTGGCCACAGGACAGGCTCAGGATTGAGATGCTGAGCTGCCTGCACCTTCTGAGATCCCTGGCTGGCAGAGGCAGGCAAACTTTTTGATTGGCTCTCTAGTGCACTGGACCCATATCACCCATCTTCTGCAAAATCCTCAAGTTTATTAGAGGAATTTCTATCAACCCCAGAAAGTCAGGAAGACACACAGTTTGTTTGTTTTTTTTTTTTCTGAGTGGGCATGGGCAGCAAGAGGAGCACATGGGACCCCTTGAAGCACCCCTCAGTGAGGAAGAATTTCAGGCCCTGCTGGCCATGCTGCACGATTCCACATGGCCTCAGTCCTAGGACCAGGAAGGCCTCGTCCTCCCCACTCCCCATTCTTTCGGACCTCCCTTTCTGAGAGGCACTCCTAATGTGACAGCCAGGGCAAGGAACAGGAAGCCAAGCTCATGCTCCAGGGGAGCCCGAGGCCCAAATGAGCATCTGTTGCTTGGAAAGATGGAAGGGTGCTCCTCCCTGCCCCATGGACGAGGCTCTATGCATTTCAGAATTCATCAACCACCACAAGGTACCTGAAGACATCGAGTACCCTGGGTAGCTTTGACCCTCCCCGAAACCTAAATGACCACTCGTTGGACACACAGAGGCCATCTTCCCTGCCATTAGCCTTTTCTATGGGGCCTGGAAACTGTGGCCCTGGCGGCAAACACAAGGAAGGAAGACAGGACAATAAAGAACACCTGCACATGCCTTTTCCTCCTGCCAAATAGAACGTCCCATTTGCAGAAGCTGAGTGTGTAGACCAAGACAGCACTCTACACGTCTCGACTGGGAGCCCAGGCTCGTCAAGCCATCTGGGCTGGGAGAGCTCCAAACCGGCCAAACTGGGAATGACCGCAGCCCCCATTGCCCAGTGATCCTGTCCCAGCCAATGTCCGGAATGTGCTGTGGACTTTTCCTGGCATATTTGCCCCGGTGCCTGTCCAGTTGACACAGATTGGCATCCCCGGGGGCCACAGTCAGTCTCAGAAGGCAAGCCAGAAAGGGGACCTATGTGGTTCTTTCTAAAACCATACTACTTTTTCATTTTCCTCTCTCTGGTTGGTGTCTATTGGCATGCCCCTCTATGTACAACATTCCCTTGCTTCTCAGAAAGAAGGCAGACGTTCCCTGTCACCGTCTTGGTGGTGTTCCTTCAGCTGTGTCACACCCCTCCCTTGCAAAAGGGCACTTGGAGGAAATCCATCCTGGATTTTCAAAGTCTATGGGATTCTCCATTGCTATAATAAACCAGTTTTTTCCTCCCCAGTGCACAGTTTTGGTCGTGATTCATTCCATTCCCCAACCATCCTGTCATGCCTAACCATCTTCAGAGACTGGCGAAGATTTCTGGGCCTCGCACGGACTGTGTAAGCCATCAGGATGCCCACATCTAATTCATAGACTTCTGGCAGAGACAAGCCAGAGAGGCAGAACTGCCCAGCCAACAGTCATCCACCTTCACCTGTATTGAGGTGGACTTATGTGCAGCTTCCCAGTGTTTGCCTTTGTAGTCCTCCTTGTGGTTGAAAGGAACTGCCTTGTGGATGTGGGTTTAATGGATCCATGTCCCCATGCCGTCCACCTTTAAGGCAGTAGGCGTGGTCATTATGATGAAGAATGGTACTTTCGATCGAGGCTACAGGATGCCCAGGCAATGGCGTCGGTCAAAGACACTGTCACTGGGTCGCAATCTCTTGGGCTGGGGAGGGGGACCAGACTCATATAAGGCTTGAATGTTGGGACAGACATGTTTGTGAGATTTCTGAAGCCTCCGTAGGGACTTGAGGACATCGTGGACATCTTTTTCAGCTAAAAGCTCGGACTGATGATTAGGAAAAATAGGGGGCGGTGTCCCGAACAAGATTGCAAATGAGGTTAAGCCCATCTGATAAGGTGAATTTTGCACCCTACATAAGGAAAAGTGGAGGAGAGACACCCAGTCCATGCCAGTCTCAAAGGCTAATTTGGTAAAAGTCTCTTTAAGAGTTCTGTTCATTCTTTCTACCTGTCCTGATATTTGGGGTCTGTATGCAAAATGTAATTTCAATTCAATCCCCAAATGGTGGATAAACCCTGACTTATATGGGACATGAAAGCTGGGCCATTATCTGTCCCTATCATTACTGGAAAACTGTACCTCGGCATTATTTCATCTAATAGTACTTTAGCCACAGCGTAGGCGGTTTTGTGCCTGGTGGGGATCGCTTCTATCCATCCTGGGGAATTATCTATAAAAAATAATAGATCCAGGTTTGATTTCAGTGAAGTCAATTTCCCAATACGCACCTGGATTTTTCCTCCGCAGTCTGGATCCAGGACTTTTGGCATTGGGGTAGGCATTTGTCATCTGGCAGGCCTGGCAATTATTAACCAGGTGTTCAATTGTTTGGTTTCTGCCTTGTATTTTTACCCTTGCATGTCTTAGTAAGTCCTGTATCCGACGGATGCCCAGGTGGGAGGTTCGGCAGATTTTGGTAAGATTTTTGAGACCAAGCTGTTTGGGTAATATTATTTTACAGTCAGCAATTCGCCACCATCCTTTTAAATACTGACTCAGAGGCAGAGTTTTAATCCAAGTAATGTGTCCTCAGAGTAGTGGGGATTCTCTGGCAGGATTAAGAAGCAGGGCCTGATAATGATTTGTTCGTGTATTGTTTAACCAGAGGTCCTGTGGTTGCTTTAAGTCTCCTTCTAGGGCGTGGGGGGTGGCTATAATGAGGTTTTGCCCTAGGGTCCGCTTATCTGCATCCTTAACCAACAAACCAACTCCCCAATAAATCGGAGGCAAGGTGACCATTTGGGGCCACAGGGTCCAGGTTTTTTGACAGGTAGTCCCTTCCATGAGCCTAACGTCTGGGTGAGAACCCCTTTGGCTATCCCTTTACGTTCATCCACGTATAGGTGGTAGCGTTTAGTTATGTCCGGCTACCTCAGGGCCGGGGCTTCAAAGAGCCTCATTTTTAGGATGTCAAAGGTCTCCTGCTCATTTTCTGTCCAGACAAAGTCCTGTTTCTCCTTGGTAGCCTCATACAAGGGCTTAGACAACTCAGCAAACCCAGGAATCCAGAGGCGATAGAATCCAGTGGTGCCCAGGAACTCTAACCTGCCTCGCAGAGGTAGGCGTGGGAATTTTTAACACAGTCTCCTTCCGGGCGTCTGACAGCCACCTTTACCCCTTTCTAAAATGTGCCCCAGTTACATTATGCACTGTTGGCAGATCTGGGCCTTTTTAGCAAAGGCTCGGTATCCTAGGTCACCAATTGTCTGTAGCAAGGGACCTGTGGCTCTGGAGCAAATTTTCAGATCAGATGTGGCTAGTACTTTTTCCAGGTCTCGGCTATGTTTTTCATGTTGGGCTTCTAAGACATGCACTAAGGACTTTTCCTGTCTTTTCTCCTTTTTGAGTTCCTTTTCTTCTGCACTGTCCCTATTATTGTATAGCCTCTCAGCCACCGCCAGCAAATCTCTGATATCCCTTTCCCCTAATTTGTCTAGTTTCTGGAGATTCTTTTTGATATCAGTGGCTGCCTGGTTCACAAAATTGAACGTGAGGGTCATCCGCGCCTCTGGAGCCTCAGGATCATAGATGGTATATCGCCTGAAGGTGCCCTTTAGGCGTTTCTGGTATGCTGCCATACTCTCCTTAGGCCCCTGTCTCACATCATATATCTTACTCATATTGGCCGGCTTCCGAGCAGCCACCTTGAAATTCACCAACAGAGTCTTGGGATAGACGTTGAGCCTCTCCTTACCTTCTGTCATATTGTAGTCCCAGTTTGGCTGTGTGGTTGAGAAGCTCCCATCTATGATACCCGGGTCAGTGTTGGGGAACCCTGTGGGCCTGGGGACTAGTTTGCTGGCTTCTGTGACAATGCGGTCCCTCTCTTACGTAGTGAAGAGGATCTGGAGTAGCTGTTTGCAATCATTCCAAGTGGGCTGATGAGTAAAAAGGACAGTTTCGAGGAGATTAGTCAGATCACGTGAGTTTTCATAGAAAGGGGCATTTTGGGCTCTCCAGTTATAGAGGTCACTAGTGTCGAAGGGTCCATAGTCATAGGGTTGGTTACCAGCCTCGTCTTGTGGGCCTGCAGGTCTCAGGGGGAGGGCCAGTGAGGTGGAGATGGAAGGATTTTGGGATTTGGGTAGTTACTCCCCGTCTGCTCTGGGTGTGTGCCTTGCGCCGGGTCTGCCGCCTCGGCTTCTCCTGTTCCTGTGCCTGTGGCGGCAGCAGGACCCCCAGGGACTTCCTAGGGAGGGGCGTTTGAGGGTGGAAATAGATCCTCCTCGGGAGTTCTGCCCTGGAAGATAGGTGGTAATTTTGGGTTTTGGGGGGGGTCGAGCCTTGGCTGCCAAGATCTTAGCCTAGAGGGTAAGAAGACAGCCACCCATGGAGGGGGGTTTTCGATCAGCCCTCGCCAGGTAACAATATATGGTATTTGGTCGGGGTGACCATTCCTGAGGTGGAAGACAATGTCTCATACCACCTTAATTGGAACACTAACAAAAGTTCCCTCTGCTGGCCATCCGATGTTGAAGGTTGGCCATTCGGACCTGAAAAAGATGTTAAATTTGTTGCTGCTGATTTCCACACTCTGGTTGTGGGCAGTCGCTTTCTCTTTGCTCCAATGTGCCAGACAGAGATCTAGAGGGGAGGAAGGAACCTGTCCCATGGTTACAGTCCACATCGGTTTAGTCACTTCAGTCAGTTCACTAAGGATAATCAATAGACAGATAATAAACAAAACGACCAGAGGGGCCCAATAAGGACGAGTATTCAGAAACAGAGAAAGAGGTCTTTGGTCAGATACAGACCCTCTCCTGGTTCCCGGAGAGGAGGTACCAAAGATTATATGAATTGAGGGCTCAAAGCCCTCCACAGGATGGGGGGGTCCACATGCTGGATCCCCCAATCAGACAGGCCTCCGGGCCGTCAGCCAGGTTCCCTCAGATGGGTCCCCGAGGCGCGTCCGCCAAGAACCTTATGAAGCGTTACAGAGATCAAAACCGAAAGTAACATACAGAGACAGAGACAGATTACACAATGACTGCACTCACCGTTGGCTGGGAAGAAACCTTCAGATCTGGTCGGGGTCCGGGTGTCTTAAGGGGGATCCCAGATGAGCCCCCATATGAAGTGCCAGGGTCACGAGATCCCCCGAAGAGACCACCACCCACACACAGACCCAAATGCAAGCGCAAGGTTTCTTTTTTGAGAGCGTACCTGGCATGGACCCCCATCCAACACACTGTCCAAACTAATCTAAAAGGAAAGAGAGAGGACCCAAATTTATAAAATTATGAATGAAAATGGAGAGATCATCACTATCATCAAGGAAATATAAACAATCATCAGAAATGATTATCAAAAGTTATATGCCAATAAGTTAAGCGACCTAGAAGAAATGCATGCATTCCTGGAAACCTATAAACTTCCAAGAATAAATTGCAAAGAAATCGGCAAACTGTATAAACTAATATCTAGTAACAAGTTTGAAGCAGTGATAACTCCCCCCCACACACACACCCTCAAAAGAGGCCTAGGACCTGATGGATTCTCTGGGGAATTCCACCAAACATTCAAAGAAGAAATAGTACCTCTTTTCCTGAAGTTGTTTCAAAAAATAGAAACAGAAGGAAAAATTGCAAACTCTTTCTTTGAGGCCAATATTACTCTGGTACCCATATCAGGCAAAGACCCCATCAAGAAGGAAAAGTTCAGACCAATATCGCTGATGAAGGTGGATGATACGATTTTCAACAAGATCCTAGCTAATAGGATCCAACATTACATTAAAATCATTAGCCATCATGATCAGGTGGGAATTATCCCTGGGATGCAAGGGTGGTTAAACATTTGCAAATAAATCAGTGTTACAGTACAAATCAATAAGAGAAGAGAGAACACATGATTCTCCCAATAGAGCAGAAAAAGCATTTGAGAAGATACAGCATCTGTTGCTGACTAAAACTATTCAAAGTATAGGGCTAGAGGGAACATTTCTGAACTTCATAAAAGCCAAAGCAAATATCTTTTTCAATGCAGAAAAGCTGACAGCCTTCTCTTTCAGACCAGGAACACGAAAAGGACTCCCATTCCTGCCCTCTTGTTCAACATAGTACTAGAAGCCCTAGCAACAGCAATCAGACAACAAAAAGAAATAAAATGTATTCAAATTGGCAATGAAGAAGTCAAACTCTCTGTCTTCACAGATGACATGATACTTTGTATGGAAAACCCAAAAGACTCCACCCCCAAACTACTAGAACATACAGCAATTTAGTATGTCTAAGGATACAAAGTAAATGTACAGAGATCCATTGCTTTCTTATACACTAATAATGAAAATACCGAAAGGGACATTAGATAATCAATTCCATTTACTATAGCAACAAGAACCATAAGATACTTGGAACTGAACCTTACCAAAGAGGTAAAGGATCTGTACTTGTGGAATTGCAGAACATTCATGAAAGAAAGTGAAGAAGACAGAAAGAGATGGAAAAGCATTCCATGCTCGTGGATTGGTAGAACAAACATTGTTAAAATGTCTCTACTGTCCAGAGCAATCTATACTTTCAATGCCATTCCAATAAAAATTGTACCATCATTTTTTCAGAGTCCTGGAACAAACAATCCTAAAATATTTATGAAACCATAAGTGATCCCAAATTAGTATGGAAATGTTGAAAAAGAAAACAGAACTGGGGGCATCATGTTGCCTGATTTCAAGCTTTACTACAAAGCTGTGAACACCAAGGCAGCATGGTACTGGCACAAAAACAGGCACATAGACCAGTGGAACAGAATAGAGAGGCAATATATAGACCCACAACTCTATGGTCAACTAATCTTTGACAAAGCAGGGAAAAATATCCAGTGGAAAAAAGACAGTATCTTCAATAAATGGTGCTGGGAAAATTGGACTATGTATGTATGTATGTATGTATGTACGTATGCATGTATGTATATACTAGCTATGTATGGAAGAATAAAACTTGACCACTTTCTTACACCATAAACAAAGATAAACTCGAAATGGATAAAAAAGACTTCAATGTGAGGCAAGGATTTATCAAAACCCTAGAAGAGAATATAGGAAGTAACCTCTTCAACATTGGCCACAGCAACATCTTTCAAGACATGTCTCCAAAGGCAAAGTAAACAAAAGCAAAAAGGAACTTTTGGGAACTCATCAATGTCAAAGACTTCTACACAGCAAAAGAAAAAAGAAAACAAACAAACAAAAATAAACTTCAACCAAACAAAGAGACAACCCATGGAGTGAGAGAAGATATTCGCAAATGACACTATAGACAATTGGCTGGGGGTTGATATCCAAAATCTATAAAGAATTCCTCAAATTCAACACTCAAAACACAAATAATTATATCAAAAAATGAACAGAAGACATGAGCAGACACTTCTCCGAAGAGAACATACACATGTCTAGCAGACACATGAAAAAATGTTCATCATCATTAGCCATCAGTGAGATTAAAATCAAAACCATATAGAGATACCAGCTTACACCAGATAAAATGGACAAAATCAAGAAATAAACAATGCGTGTTGGAATGGATATGGAGACAGGGAACCCTCTTACACTAGGTGACGATGTAAGTTGGTGCAGCCACTTTGCAAAGCAGTGTGGAGATTCCGTAAGAAATTAAAATTAGTGCTCCCCTATGACCCTGCATTTGCACTACTGGGTATTTACCTCTAGGATACAGATTTAGTGAAAATAAAGGCCATCTGCATCCCATTGTGCATAGCAGCAAAGGCCACAGTCATCAAACTGTGGTAAAAACAAAGATGCCCTTCAACAGACAAATGGATAAAAAATATATGGTCCATATATACAATGGGGTATTATGCCTCCATCAGAAAGGATGAATACCCAACTTTTGTATCAACATGGATGGGACTAGAAGAAATTATGCTGAGTGAAATAAGTGAACCAGAGAAAATCAATTATCATATGGTTTTACTTACTTGTGTAGCATAAGGTATAAAGTGGAGAAGAATCATGAGAAACAGTGGACTCTGAGAAAGAAACTGAAGATTTTGGAGGGGAAGAGTGTGGGGGGTGGAGAGAGACTGGTGATGGCTGTGAAGGAGGGCATGTATTGCATGGAGCACTGGGTGTGGGGCATAAGTAATGAATCTTGGAACACTAAATAAGTAAAATTAAATAAAAAATGCTACATTTCAAAATTGCAAAGAAAGTAAAAATGCATATGAAGATGAAATTGAAGAGTGAAAGTAGAACATATAAATAAAGTAAAGTTGAAGAGAGTGGGCAAAGGACTAAAATGAAGCATATATATATATATATATATATATATGTACATATATATAATGCATATGTTGAAAAATATGCTTTAAACAACTATGAAATATGTTTGTATGATAAGCATCTAATTCAGATGAAAAAATGTAAAAGTAAAAAAAAAAGAGAGAGAAAAACACAAGGAAAAAAAAAGAATAGGAGAATTTTATCTGAAAAATAAAGGAGTCATGAGGCAACAACTGGAGTTCAATATGGTATTTCCCTCTGATGTCGAAGTTTTATAGTCTTGTGGAATCCATAGTTTTGTCATCCATTCGTTCTTCCAGACATTCTTCTGGGGGAGAGACCTGCCATGCTGTTTCAAAGGTATTCCTACTTGGACATAGTTTCCCCACCCCCTGTGAAGGGGAAGGGCTCACTGTAAACTCATCCTCTGTTTTTCTCCCCCCCCCCCCGCAACATGGAGCATTTCCTTGCCTCTTCAGAGGATCAGAACAAAAATGGCCATAGCCAAAACTCTGACACAGAGCAGAAAGTATGCAGTCTACTGTCTTTAATAAACCATCAGAGACCATCACTGTCCACTTCTGTATGTGCCAAAACTCAGAGGCCCCTGCAGTACACAGTACTTTCTGGTAAGTAGTCCCAGGGATCCCCGAGTGCCACTGCCCTTTGTGTCTCTAAAACCATGAGTAGCCCTGGGTACCCACATGCCCCCTATGCTCCTGGATCATGTCTGATGCTGCCTTAATGTCCTTTCTGTGCCACTACTGTCCTACAAGTTTTACGCAGCTGCAGGCACAGGTTCCATTTCTTTTCAGGCAGCTCAGGAAAAGGACAATTAGTGACGATCCTGCCTCATGGTTTACCAGGACTCAAGCTAGGTCCCCTCCTGGGCTCGCTGACCCCATTGGGCTTCTTCCCCACTCTACTTCTCAGGCATTCTACTGTTTTAGGCACCCCTGGTAGTTCTGTGACTCCTCAGATCCTGAGACCACAATGCCCTACCTAGAATTCTGCCTTTTCCTTTCCAAACCCCCTTTCAGAGAGGGATATTACTTCCTAGACAAGATTTCTAGGTGTTCTGATTTTGTGCTCCAGTGTTATATTACTTTCAAGAACCAGCATATGAGGGATCCCCCATTTTCTGTTTATCTTTCAGTATCTCCCTGCAGATTCATGACTCTGCACATCCTACTTTGCAAAAAGCAGTCGCTTTACTGCATGTAGAGATCCAGATAAATATTCTTACATGGCCTCCCAGCTTCCTCAGCCTCTTTTTGTGGGTGAACATAATTGTTTGATAGATATCCAGCTAAATTCAGGGGACAAGTTGAAATGGGGCCCCTATCTCTTCCACCATCTTGCCCCCTCAACTTTGATAAGTTCTTTATACATTTTGAGTAGTAACTACTTATCATACCTGCCATTTGAAAACATCTACTCCTGTATATTGCCTTTTATATTTTCCAATCGTTTCCTTTGATGTCCAGTAGCTTTATATTTAATGAAAACACAATAGCGTATTTTGCTTTTGTTTCCCTTGTGCCGGGAGACATATCTAGTAAGAAGTTGTTATGGACAAGGTCAAAGACATCATGCCTGTGTTCTCCTCTGGATTATAATGGCTTCCTGTCTCATATTTAGGTCTTTCAACCATTTTTAATTAAATTTTGTGTGTGATGTAAGAAAGAGGTCCAGTCTCATTCTTTTGCATGTTTTATCCAGTTTTCTCAATACCATTTGTCAAAGAGGTTTTATTTTTCCCTTTGAATAATCTTTTCTGTTTGTTGAAGATTAAATGACTATATAGCTGTGGGTTTACTTCTGGGTATTCTATTCTCTGCTCTTGAACTTCTCTTTTTATGCCAGTATCATACCGTCTTGATCTCTATACCATTGTAATATAACTTGAAATATGGAATTAGGATGCCTTTAGATCTGTTTTTTTTAAGAATTTTTTGTATTTATTTGACGATGAGACAGAAAGAGATCACAAGTAGACAGAGAGACAGACAGAGAGAGGGAGGGAAGCAGGCTCCCCGTTGAGCAGAGAGACCAATGGGGGGCTTGATCCCAGGACCCTGATATCATGACCAGGGCCAAAGGCAGAAGCTTAACCCCTGAGCCACCCAGATGCCTCTGTTTTGTTTGTTTTGCTTTTTCAGGATGTTTTTGCATATTCAGGGTCTTTTGTGTTTCCATATATATTTTGTGATAGATCGTTAAAGCTCTGTGAAAAATGGTACTCTGTGAAAAATGGTTGGTACTCAAAAAGAACAAAGGGCCTTAAGGGGTGAGTGGTTTAACCAGGCAGCCAGAGGCATGGACCTAAACCCACAGTCTGAGGGTGGTCACAGCCAACAACCACTCATGCCTGAAAGAGCATGGCAGGGGCTCCTGTTGGTAGTCCCTTAGCTCATGGCTTTCTGCTTCTTGCGCCATTGTCGGGCTGTGTGTACACTTTCCCATGCCTGAGAGAGCCCCACGCAAGCTCCTGCCAAGGTCCCTGGGGTCACAGCCTTCCCAGACCTTTGTCACTGCATTCTACAACCTGGATCACAACAGGGTCTGAAAGAACAGGGTATGGGCATGGTCTCCTGACATAAGTCCTGGCATTAGCAGCCACTTGAAATGGGAGACAAATATCGCTCCTGGTTTTAGTGCATAGGGTTACGGAGACAAGTGGGGTCATTGGGCAAACACGGAGATGGTGGCTGGGAGTGCACACTGACTGTGGGAAGTTTTGGTGTTCAGCAGAGTTGGTAGAGGTTCAGTTTGTGTGTTCTGGACCATCCAGAGTGGAGCAGACAGAGACTTTTCTCTGAGGTGGAGGTCTGGTTGCAGGTAGTTGGTACATTAACTATCCAAAAAGCTGCAAAAGCTGCCAAAGAACAAAAACCTTCAGAGAACAAAAGCATGCAAAACCAGTTTCCAGAGTCCAGCCCCTTGAAAGTAGGCAGGGTGACTCAACCCAGGTATCTCTAAGGGCAGAAGTGAGAGCTGATCTGGTATAACTTAAAAATCCATCAAATGAGATTCAACATAATCTAAATATTATAACACCTAGGGCAATTGAGGCTGAAGATCGAATTAGTGCTCAAGAAGAAAAACCCAATAGAGAAGAAGAATCAGGAGAAGTCCTGGAACAAACAGCTTAGAAGCCATGAAAACAGAATTTGGGAAATGAATGACAAGATAAAATGTTCCAATGTCAGAATTATTGGAATCTTTGATGAGGTGGGGAAAGAAAGAGAACTAGAAGTTATAGTTGAACAAATCCTAGATGAAACTTTCCCTGTTCTGGGCAATAGAACAAGTGTTTGTGTCCTAGAGGCAGAGAGAACACCTCTCCAAGATCAACAAAAGTAGGAAGAACTCCAGGCACATGTGTGAAATTCAGGAGTCACAAATTCAGAGAAGTTGTCTTAAGGGCAGCTAGGGGGAAGAGAATCCTTGCACAAAAAGGAATGACCATCCGAATGATATCAGACATGTCCACAGAAAACTCCAAGCCAAAAAGGGATGGCAAGACTTATTCAGGACACTAAATTAGAATAACATGCAGCCAAGAATACTTTATCCTAGTAAGGCTGACATTCAGAGTGGATGGAGACATAAAGAGCTTCCAGGAGCAGCAATGTTTAAAAGAGTATGTAACCACCAAGCTGAGACGACAAGAAATATTAATACAGGTTCTATAAAAGAAGAACAAACCTAAGAGTGATATTGAACAGAAATTTACAAAGACAATCTATAGAAACAAGGACTTCACAGGCAACATTATGTCCATAAAAAATTATCTTTAAATAATCACTCTCAATGTGAACAGCCTGAATGCTCCCATAATACAGCACAGGTTTACAGAGTGGATAAAACAACAGGTCTTGTCCATATGCTGTCTACAAATCCGCATTTGGAACTTAAGGATACATTCAGACTGAAAGTGAAGGGATAGAGAAGCGTGTTTCATGCGAAAGGGCCACAAAAGGAAGCTGAGATAGTGATTCTTACATCAGATAAATTCGATTTTAAACTAAATCCGCCTACCTGTGTTGCATCTCTCACTGTGTCTCTCTCTGTCAAAAAAAAAAAAAAAGAATATTTTAAAACATTAAACGTTTGGATCAACCAGGAAATCAAATAATGACTTGACAATTCATGGGAAACAATGAGAATGAAGACACATTGGTCCAAAACCTATGGGATACAGCAAAGGCAGTTCTAAGGGGGAAAAATATAGCAATCCAAGCCTCACTCAAAAAAGTGGGGAAATCCCAAATACACCAAATCTCTTTATGTCTTAAAGAACTGAAAAATCAACAATAAATTAACCCAACCTCATGCACAAGAGGGGAAATAATCAAGAATAGAGCAGAGATGAATGAGTTAGAAACAAGAGAAACAGTAGAACAACACATCAATGAAACTAGAAGCTGGTTCTTTGAAAGAATCAATAAGATCAATAAACCATTGGCCAAACTAATCCAAAAGAAAAGAGAGAAGGCCCAAATTAGTAAAATTATTAAAGAAAGGGGAGAGATCACAACCAACACGAAAAAAAAAAATAGAAAACAGTCATCAGAAATCATTATCAACAGTTATTTGCCAAAACGTTAAACAACTTAGAAGAAATGGATGCATTCCTGGACACCTATAAACTTCCAGGCCTGAAACAGGAAGAATTTGTCAACTTGAAAAGACCAAACTTTAGCAATGAGACTGAATCACTGATTTAAAAACTCATAAGAAACTACAGTCTAGTACCTGAAGGATTGCCTGGGGGAATTCTACAAAACATTCAAAGAATAAATAATTCATATTCTACTCAAGATGTTTCAAAAATAGAAACATAAGGAAAACTTCCAGACTCTTTCTATGAAGCCAACATTACCCTAATCAGCAAAACAGGCAAAGACCCTCAAAAGTAGAATTTCAGAACATTATCCCTGATGAACACGAATGCCAAGATGCACAACAACATTCTAGCTAACAGTATCCAACAATACATTAAAAAAATATTCACTATGACCAGGGGGGTTTATCTCTGGGATGTAAGGGTGGTTCAACATTAACAAAGCAATCAATGTGATAGAAAAAAAAATCAGTAAGAGAAGAGAGAAGAACCATGTTATCCTCTAAATTGATGCAGAAAAAACACATGACAATAGACAAGATATGTTCCTGATTAAAAGTCTTCAAAGTATAAGGATAGAAGGAACATTCCTCAATTTCATAAAATATGTCTATAATAAACCCACAGCGAAATCATTCTCAGTGGAAAAAAGCTGACCTCCTTCTCTTTGATATCAGGAACATGACAAGGATGCATACTCTTGCCGCTTTTGTTCTACATAGTATTAGAAGTCCTATCACCAGCAATCAGACAACAAAAATAAATAATAGGTATTCAAATTGGCAAAGAAGAAGTCAAACTCTCTCTCTTCCCCAATGACATATACTTTATATGTAAAAACCAAAAGACCCCACCCGACCACTCCACTAGAACTCATACAGCAATTCAGTAATGTGGAATGATACAAAATCAATGCATAGAACTCATTTCTTTTCTCTTATGATAAAAATGAAAATATAGTAAGGGAAATTAGAGAATCAATTCCATTTAATATAGCACGAAGAAATATAAGATACCTGGGAATAAACCTCACCAAAGTGGTAAAGGATCTGGACTTGAGGAACTACAGAACACTCATGAAAGAAATCGAAGAAGACAGAAAAAGATGGAAAAGCATTCCATGTTTATGGATCAGAAAAAATAAACATTGTTAAAATGTCTATACTGCCCCGAGCAATCTATACTTACAATGTCATCCCGATTAAAATTTCACCAGCATCATTCAAAGTGATGGAACAAATAATCTTAAAATTTGTATGGAACCAGAAAAGACCCTGAATCACTATGGATATGTTGAAAAAGAGAAACAAAACTGGGGCCATCATGTTGCCTGATTTCCAGCTTTACTACAAAGCTGTGATTACCAAGACAACATGGTGCTGGCACTAACATAGACACATAGACCAATGGAAAATAGTACACAGTCCAGATATGGGCCCTCAACTCTATGTTCAAATAACCTTCGACAAAGCAGGGAAACTATCCAGTGGACAAAAGGTAGTCTCCTCCATAAATGGTGCTGGGAAAATTGGACAGCTATGTATAGAAGACTGAATCTCAACTATTCAATTATACCATACACAAATATAAACTAGAATAGGATGAAAGACCTCAACATGAAGAAAGAACCTACCTGAATCCTAGAGGAAAACATAGGCGGTATCCTCCTTGACATTGGACACAGCAACCTCATTCAAGACACTTCTCAAAAGCAAAAATTAATGTTTGGTGCTTCATCAAGATAATAACCTTCTGCACAACAAAGGAAGCAGTCAACAAAACAAGAAGGCAACCCATGATATAGGAGAAGATATTCCTAAATGACACTAAAATGGCTGATATCCAAGATCTCTATAGAACTCCTCAAACTCTACACCCAAAAAATTGAGAATCCCATTAAAAATGGCTTGAATCATTGAACAGACACTTCTCCAAAGAAGACATACAAATGGCTAATAGACACATGAGAAACTGTTCATCATTATGAGCCATCAGGGGGATTTATATCAAAACCATATTGAGATTCCATCTGACACCTGTTAGAATGGCTAAAATTAACAAGACAGTAAACAAGTGTTGGAGATGATGTGGAAAGGGGAACCCTCTTACACTGTTAGTGGGAATGCAAGTTGGTGCAGCCACATTGGAAATGATTGGGGAGATTCCTCAAAAAATTAAAAATAGAGCTACCTATGACCCTGCAATTCCACTACTAGGTATTAACTCCAAAGATACAGATGTAGTAAAAACAGGGGCCATATGTACCCCAGTATTCTTAGTGGCAATGTCCATATTTGAGAAAATGTGTAAACAGACAAGATGCCCTTCAATAAATGAATTGATAAAGAAGAAATGGTACCTATATACAATGGAATATTATGTCTCCATCAGAAGGGATGGATACTCAACTTTTGTACTGACATGAATGGAACTTGAGGGGATTATGCTGAGTGAAATAAATCAAGCAGAGGAATTCAATTATCATATGGTTTCACTTACTTGTGGAGCAAAAGGAATAACATGGAGGACATTAGAAAAAGGAAGGGAAAAGTGAATGGAGGGAAATCAGAGGGGGAGATAAACCATGAGAGACTGTGGACTCTGAGAAACGAACTGAAGGTTTTGGAAGAGAAGTGGTTGGGGGATGGGTGAGTCTGGTGATGGGTTTTAAGGAAGTCAAGTATTGCATGGAGCACGGGTTGTGGCACATGAACAGTGAATCTTGGAACACTTAAAAGTTTAATTTAAATTAAAAAAAGGAAATGATCCTGAGAAGGAAGGGCAAATAAATCTGAAACCAAGCAAAAGAAGAGAAATAATAAAGATTAGAGCAGAGGTCAATGAAATAGAAACCAGAAAAAAAAAAAAACTACAGAAAAAAAAAAAGAAAAATAGAAGCTGTTTTTTGAAAGAATTAATAAGATCAATTAACCCCTGGACAGACTTACCCAAAACAAAACAGAAAGGACACAAATTAATGAAATTATGAATGAAAGGGGAGATATCACAACACCAAGGAAATATAAAAAAATATATTAGAAATTATTATCGGCAATCTCGAGACAAGATGGCTGAGAAGTAAGAGGCACTTTTTCACCTGGCCCCCTAAAGTGAACTGATTATCTACCAAAGAACACAGATCACATGAAATCAGCATGACATTAGAATTATACACTTTTGCATCTCTTAAGGGGCCAAAGACACCAGTGGACACGTAAAATGGAATGGGAACATTGGACTGATACTAGAAGATTTTAAAAAGGGGGAAGGGAGCCACTGGAAGTGACTCATTGGAAAGTAATGCCCCAATAAGAAAGTACACTGATTGGGAACCAGCATTCACTTGGATTGTGGTTGAAAGCACTCAAAAAGAGCACAAGATTTTAAGGGGAAATGGGTGGAATTGGCTGGTTATGGACAGTGGCTTAAGCCCAAGGAGCCAGGAGAGCCACTGTTGGTGCAGAACCAGAGAGTGCAGTGAAGAAGCCAGGTCTTAGTCCCTGAGATGCTGGCATGCCTGAGAGCATCTTGGTGGTAGCGCTTGTGCGGGAGTCTGGTGTGGACACCAGCCTGGGCTCTATAGAACCATAGACTTTTGCAGTCTGCACACACACTGCACAATGGGGGTCTGAGTCACGCTCTATACCCTCCCCTGAGAGAGGTCCATGCAGGCACTAGCTGATGCACTCTTAGAAAGGGAGATTTTGAACACTCCCAGCCATGGCCAGCATGAAAATTTCAGTGTGCTATCTCTGATTGGCACCTGTCCGGCGGTCTGTACCTGCCCAGACAGCCATGGCTAGTACTTCTTGTGGTTTTGGGCAGAAGCAGGAGTTCCTGTGATCCCAGAGACCATGTTTGGGGACATGCTCTGCTTGTGGCAGAGGGGAAATTTATGTGCTCTGGAGCACCTAGAGGGGAAAAGACTGAAGCTTCTCTGTGATGGAGGTCTGGGTGCAATATGCTTTCCTCCAACCTCTAAGGAACTGCCAAAAGGCACCAATGGGAGAACAAACAAACAAACAAACCTCCAGAGAAGAAAAGCCTGAAAAAACGGTTTCCTCAGACTCCAGCCCCTTGATGGTGATAGGAGGACTCAACTCTAGCAAGACTCCCTGAAAATCCACACGGCAGGCAACTCCCCCAGAAAACCAAACAAACAAACAAACAGAAAAAAACAAAAAACAAGAAGACAACCACCACTATTTCATAGATACAACTTTTATTTTTAATTCATTCCCACTATTCACGTTCTTTTCATTTATTTTATATAACTTTTTATTCTATTTACAATCAGAATGAGATGTTCAGTACATCAAATAGCATGGCAACCTTTTAACCTTAAGTTTTTTGATACATATACCTGTTTTATTTTGCTTTTCTATTTTTAAATTTATTTAATTTATTTATTTTTTCATATTCATATAGTGATAAATTTCAAAGTAATCCCCTTTCCTCAACCAGTGTTACCCCTATATATGAAATCAGTTTTAATCCCCCTTTATCTCAGGAAAGATGAGTCCTTTAACAAAGATATAAAGATACATCCAGGAAGAAACTAAATCATCTTCCTCGCCCACACTGAGAATTTATAACAAAATTCTCATCTTTATCTTCTGCCAGAGTTTCTGTGTATTTGTTTGTTTGTTTTGTTCTCGTAGTATACATGCCTTATACTTGGGGTTGATTTTGGCTGAGTTCTTTATTTTACTTATTTTTCTTTTCATTTACCCTTGTTCATCTTTTTGTTTGTCTTTTTTTGATTGTATATTTTGTAAGTCTTACCTTTGGGAACCATTCGGGCTGGGCCTTCTCTCTCTCTCTCTCTCTTCTCTCTCTCTCTCTCTCTCTCTCTCCCTCTCATTCTCTCATTTTCTCTTTGTTCTTTCTTTTTGGTGGGGACTCTTGATTGCTCAGAACCATTCTAGGTTACACCTTTCCTACACCACGATTGACACATTCAGCTTCATATCCATTCAGTCATCTCTCACCAAATGACTAGGAAGAGGAATGCAAAAGAGAAGAAAAATTCAGAGACTGGTCCCTTTCCATCAGAGCTATTGGATATGGACACATATAGTATGTTGGAAATGGAATTCAGGCTAACAATTATCCAGGCAATAGCTAGATTGGAGAAAGGATTTGATGACAAAATGGAATTCATTAAATGCAGAAGCGAAAGCCACCAAGGATGATGTTGACAATGCTCTCAACTAGTTCCAATCAAATCTAAATTCTCTAAAAGCAAGAGTAACTGAAGCAGAAGATAGAATTAGTGATCTAGAGGACAAACAGATAGAGAAAAGGGATCAGGAGGCATCCTGGACACATAGAAGACATGAAAACAGAATTAGGGAAATAAATGACATCATGAAATGTTCCAATGTCAGAATTATTAGAATGCCTGAGGAAGAGGAGAAAGAAGGAAGACTAGAGGATACAGTTGATCAAATTCTCCATGAAAATTTTCCTAAACTGGTGAATGAAACCAGTTTTCATGTACTAGAAACAGAAGGGGCTCACCCCAAGACATAGAATCTAGAAAAATGTTGAGAGACCTCATTGTGAAAAACATGAATTATAATTTCAAACAGGAGCTCTTAAAAGCTGCTAGGGCAAAGCGATTCCTTACATACAGAGGAAATCCCATTATAATGACCTCAGATGTGTCCACAGAAACCTGTCACTCCAGAAAGGACTGCCAAGATGTATTCAGGGCACTATATGGGAAGAGCATGCAGTGAAGAATACTTTATACAGCAAGAATGCATTCAAAGTGAATGGAGAGATGAAGAGCTTCCAGGACTGGCAAGGTTTAAAAAAGTATGTGACCACCAAGCCATAACTGCAAGAAATATTAAGGGGGTTTCAATAAAAAGACCCCAAAATATCATTGAACAGAAATATATGGAAAAAATCTATAGAAACAAAGACTTCACAGATAACACGATGTCAATAAAAATGTCTCTCAATAATCACTTAAAACATGAATGGCCTAAAAGCACCCATAAAATGTCACAGGGTTGCAGATTGGATAAAACATCAGGAAACATTCATATGCTGTCCACAAGAGACCCACATGGAACCTAAGGATACACCCAGACTAAAAGTGCAGGGATAGAGAAGTATCCTCCATAACAATGGGCATCAAAAGAAGGCTTGTGTAGTGATTCTCATATCATATAAATTAGATTTTAATCTAAAGACTGTAGTCAGAGATACAGAAGGACACTACATCATTCTTAAAGGGACTATCCACCCAGAAGATCTATCTATTGTAAGCATTTATGCCCCAATATGGAAGGAGCCAATTACATAAGAAAACTGTTAATCAAGATAAAGAGTCATATTGTTACGTATACATTAATAGTATGCGATCTTAACATGCCATTTTCAATATCGATAGATCATCCAAGTAGAAAATCAGTAAGAAACAAGAGCATTGAATGACACATTGGACCAGATAGACCTCATAAATATATACAGAACATTCCACCCTAAAACAACACAATACTCATTCTTCTTGAATACACATAGAACTTTCTCCAGAATAGACCACATACTGGGTCACAAATCAGGGCTGAACTGATAGCAGAATATTGAGAAAGATCCATGTATAATCTCGGATCACAATGCTTTGAATCTGGAGTTCAACCACAAGATAATTTTCGAAGGACCTGGAACACCTGGAAGCTAAAGATCTCCACCTTGCTTAAGAATGCTAGGATCAACCAGGAAATCTAAGAAGAACTTAAACAATTCATGGAAACCAATGTGAATGAAGACACTTCAGTCAAAAACCTACAGGATACAGCAAAGGCATTCCTAAGGGAGAAATACACAGAGATCCAAGGCTCCCTCAAAAACATTGAAAAATCCAGAATACACCAGCTGTCTTACACCTAAAAGAACTAGAGAATCAACAATACATTAAACAAACTCCACACACAAAAAGGGAGATATTCAAGATTAAAGCAGATATCAATGAGATAGTATCCAGAGATATATCAGAATACATCAATGAAACTAGAAGATGGTTTTTTGAAAGAATCAATAAGATTAATAAGTCATTGCCCAAACTAATCCAACAGAAAAGAGAGAAGACCCAAATCAATAAAATTATGAATGAAAATGGAGAGATCACAACTAACACCAAGGAAAGAGAAAAAATCATCAGAAGTTAGTATCCACAGTTATATGTCAAAAATTAAGCAACCTAGATGAAATGGATGCCTTCCTGTAATACTATGAGCTTCCAAAATTGAACCAGGAACAAATTGACAACCTGAATAGACAAATATCTAGTAATAAGACTGTCGTAGTGATTAAACACCCCCCCCCCAAAAAAAAAAAAAAAAAAAA